>JARFIW010000982.1:5525000-5800572 GCA_036346225.1 Platerodrilus igneus | reverse complement strand
AAAAGTTCCATTGCATTGAAAGAAGATTTCACTGAACAGGTAAAAACAGTTGAGCAAAAGTTGGACAGTAAATTGATAAAAATGGAAGAAGATGTGATGAGGCTGCAAGAACAAGTGATTTCACTAACAACGCGGCCACTTGAATTACCAAACCAAGTTGTTAATCAGAACATTCCAGAAATAAAAACCATGGAAAGAAGCGAGTCAATTCGGTCTAAATTTAAAGTAAAACCACCTACATTCGATGGTAAAACACCTTGGCCCACATATTTGAAACAATTTGAAGCTACTGCAATAGCCAACGGTTGGTGCAACAAAGAGAAGGCTATCTCTCTAATAGTGGCCTTACAGGGGGAAGCTCTTAACATCTTACAAACGATTCCCGATCACCAGCAGAATGATTACGGCCTCTTAACATCGAAGCTTGAGATGAAATATGGAGACGCTCACCTTCAACAGGTTTACCACGCACAAGTTAAGAACCGCTCGCAAAAGACAAGTGAAAGCTTGCAAGAATTCGAAGCTGACATCGCCAGATTAGTTAGATTGGCGTACCCAACGGCACCAGATAGTTTCCTCGAACAACTGGCTGTTCAAACATTTGTGGATGGCATTAAAGACAGTAAAATACAGCAAGCGCTAAGATTAGCACGGCCAAAAATGTTAGATGACGCACTGGCTCATGCGCTTGAATTTGAAGCAGCTAAGCAGACGTCACACAGGATGAGTCACAAAGTTCGGTCTGCATTAGAAGAACCTGAGCAATCGCAGAACAGCATAGATGAAATAATAAACCGTGTGTTTGAAAAGCGAAAAGCAGAAAGGCTGAAAAGATTACGACCGCGGAGATGGCGTCTGCGATGCTGGAGCTGCGGTGAAGTTGGTCATATGCAGAGACGCTGTACTCAACCAAAGAGTTGAGTTAAAGCAGGTCAATGTAAGGGGGCGAAAGTCGACAGCACAGCGTAGTGCTCCGGAGATTATCATCCGTGCTGCATCGTCAATGGGAAGTCTGGACAGCATTTATATCGATGGTAGAATTAATGGTAGGATTGTCCGATTACTCGTGGATACAGGAGCGACAAGGACTATTGTGAGACCAGATTTAGTTGGTCGTGGAAAAGTGCTACCTGTATCGGTGTGTCTCCGAACGGCAAGTGGTGAGAAAATTTGTACTCACGGAGAGACTGCCGTTACGTTGGCAATTGAGGACAAACTAATTAATCATCGGGTGTTGGTAGCTGAAATTACAGAAAAAGTGATCTTGGGAATGGATCTCATGAGAGAATATGGGTTTCATGTAAACATGAAAGAAAATGTGCTTCGGATAGATGATGATGAGATTCCATTTCAAGGTACGAGTAACTAAACGATGCAAGTTCGAATGATTTGCGACATGAAAATACCCGAGAAGGCAGAAATGATAGTAATGGGACGCCCGGATGGTACGCTCCGGGAAGGACAAGTATGCATGATGGAAGCATTTGAATCGGGAATGGGTCAGGAGGGATTACTGATTGGAAGAACGCTGGTAAAGTTTCGAAATATGGTACCAGTAAGGGTGCTGAACTTTAATCCGCATACGGTGACCCTGAAGAAGGACACGATTGTGGGAAGTTGTATTCCAGTATGCCATATTAAACGTTGTGTGGACGACACGAAAGATAAACCAGCCACCGGTTGCTCACAGAAATTGCTGGATATGTTAATACCTTCGTGTCAAGGATTAAACGGCGACCAACTGGGCAAGGTAAAAGAGCAGGTCGGACGATATCGAGATGTGTTTGCACTGGATGATAGTGAGAAAGGAAGGACGAATGTTGTGCAACACAAGATCAATACTGAAGATGCGCAACCGATAAGACAACACCCCAGGCGGCTTTCTTTGGCAAAACGTAAGGAAGCCGGGCAAATTATCACCGACATGGAAGAACAGGGAGTGATCGAACCCTCGAATAGTCCATGGGCATCCCCGGTAGTGTTTGTCAAAAAAAAAGGACGGGTCGACAAAGTTTTGTGTAGACTACCGGCGGCTTAACAATGTAACAAAGAAAGACAGCTATCCTTTGCCTAGAATTGATGACACCTTGGATACTCTATCCGGATCTAAATGGTTTTCAACCTTGGATTTGAAAAGCGGATACTGGCAGGTAGGCTTGGAGGCAAACGATAAAGAAAAGACTGCGTTTACAATTGGAACTGGATTATGGCAGTTCAAGGTCATGCCATTTGGATTATGCAATGCCCCTGCTACTTTTGAACGGTTGATGGAGTCGATACTGCGTGGACTGTCTTGGAAGACTTGTCTGGTGTACCTTGACGACGTAATAGTGTTAGGCTGGTCTTTTGAAGAACACCTTAAGAACCTAGAGGAGATATTCCAAAGATTACGGGGGGCAAACCTTATATTGAGCCCCAAGAAGTGTCACCTGTTTGGAAAAGAGGTGAAATACCTAGGACATGTCGTTTCGGAGACCGGAATAAGAGCTGACCCTGACAAAATAAAAACGGTACAAGAGTGGCCTACACCAGTAAATATACACCAACTGCGCAGTTTTCTAGGATTGTGCACATATTACCGAAGTTTTATACTTGGGTTTGCGAACATTGGCAAACCGTTAACGAAATTAACCAAAGATGGACAAGAATATGATTAGAATGACGACTGCCACAGTGCATTTGAACAACTGAAACGGCTGCTAGTTACAGCACCAATTTTGAGTTATCCACGGATGGAGGGGAAATTTGTGTTGGATACCGATGCCAGTAATACAGCTATAGGAGGCGTTCTCTCTCAAGTGCAGGACGGACAAGAAAAAGTTATTGGGTATTTCAGCAAGGTCTTGTCACGGCCAGAAAGGAACTATTGTGTGACAAGAAGGGAGCTGTTGGCCGCCGTCAAATCCGTAGAGCACTTTTATAAGTATTTATACGGCCGTATATTTCTGTTGAGAACAGACCATGCTGCACTAAAATGGTTACTGCAATTTCGAAATCTAAAAGGGCAAGTTGCAAGGTGGATAGAGCGGCTGCAGGAATATGACTTTGACAAAGAACATCGTGTAGGAACCAGCCATCGGAATGCAGACGCTCTATCAAGGAGACCTTGTCCAGTAGACTGCAATCATTGCTCCAAGATGGAAGAGAAAATAAGTGTCATCCATAGAATGACGGTAACCGATGATACTTGGCAATCCGAAAGAATACGAGAAGACCAGGAGAATGACGCCGAATTGGAACGTATTATTGAGTGGAAAAATAGAGGACAACGACCAGCTTGGGAAGGAATTAGTATTTTAAGTAGGAGCCTGTAGGCATACTGGGCACAGTGGGACCCCTTGATGATGGAAAATAGAATCTTGAAACGACGCCTGGAATTTGAAGATGGCACTGAAAGACTTCAAGTGATAGTGCCGAGAAGCAGAGTGCCGGAAGTGTTGCAGCACTTGCACGATAGTATTTCCGGAGGGCACTTTGGCGTGAAAAGAACTCTCGAAAGAGTGAGAGAAAGATTCTATTGGGTGAACAGCAAAGATGATGTGAAGGAGTTGTGCCGGAAATGTGAATTGTGTGCCTCTGCAAATGGTCCTGTCACAAAACGGAAAGCCCCAATGAGCCAGTATAACGTGGGAAATCCTTTTGAGAGGGTAGCCATTGATATAGCTGGTCCGTTTCCTGAATCAGAGAAAGGAAATAAATACATCTTGGTTGCAATGGATTATTTTACCAAATGGCCGGAGGCATATGCTACACCTAACCAAGAAGCCGAGACGGTTGCAGATGTGCTAGTGTGGGAGTTGTTTTGTCGCTTTGGAGTTCCGTTGGAATTACACTCCGATCAAGGTCGGAACTTCGAATCAGCATTGTTTCAAAATGTCTGCAAGCATCTTGGAATCAGGAAGACTAGAACCACACCGCTTTATCCCCAATCGGATGGAATGGTTGAAAGAATGAACAGGACGTTAGGGAAGTACCTGGCCAAAGTTGTCTCTGAACATCAACGAGACTGGGACCAATATTTACATTTGTTCCTATTGGCGTACCGATCTTCGGTACATGACAGCACAGGGTATTCGCCCGCTTGCGTAATGCTAGGACGTGAATTGCGGCTACCATGTGATCTTCAGTTTGGATTTAAATCTGGAGAAGAGATCGCATGTAAAGATTACGTTAGTACGCTTCGTGAAAGATCAAATATCATTCATGAAAACGTCCGAAAGAATATCCAGGCAGCAAGCGATCGAATGAAATCACAATATGACACGAGAGCACAAGAAGGTGGTTATCAACCTGGAGATTTAGCGTGGTTGTATAATCCACAAAGAAAACGTGGGTTGTCGCCAGAATTGCAAAGACAATGGGAAGGCCCGTATGAAGTGATGAAAAGGATTAATGATGTAGTGTACCGGATCAGAAAGTCTCCTCGTGGTAAACCGAAAGTGGTACACTTTGACCGTTTAACATCCTACGCTGGCAACAACCAGGAAGACTCGAATAATGATAACGGTGTTCGACAAGTTATTAATCATGAGCCAAATGTAGATTTTGAGAGCTTTATGGCGGCGTATGGTGGTTTCGCTAAGGCGAGATTTGGAATTGTTGTTGAAAAACAGCAAGATCTGTTTAGAGCACCAGAAGAGTATTCCCTTGCACATTGCGTAGCTCAAGATTTGGCAATGTCAAGGGGAATAGCTGTTGTTTTCAAGAAAAAGTTTGGATGTGTGGATGAATTAGTACAACAGCAGCCAACTGTAGGAAAAGCTTTGGTTCTTCAAGATAAAAATCGTTATGTTTACTATCTGGTCACCAAAAATTTTTCATGGCAAAGACCTAGTTATAGACATCTATGAGAGGCTTTGCTAAATCTTAAGGCGCAGATGATGGAAAATGGAGTAACGAGACTAGCGGTGCCCAAGCTGGGCTGTGGACTGGGTCACTTAGATTGGAGGATAGTCCGAAATATGCTAGAAGTAGTTTTCCAGGGAACCAACGTCCAGGTCCTTGTTTGTTGTTATCAACCGGTTGCCTACCAAGACTAAGAAAAAAGTGTTGACTGTTATTTCCAACGACGCGGTGGATGCACCAGAGGAGATAGCTGCCGATACCGTCATCAGTCATCGAATTGGCGTCAAAATGTATTTACAGTTACGAGACGTAACGGTTTTAAAGAGGGGGCAGTGTTGCGATCCACTATTAGGCAACTCGTCAAACATACAAACGCCCGTGGCACATCATATTCTCAAGGATTCCAGAATTCTTCTAGAAAATAC
This sequence comes from Platerodrilus igneus, assembly GCA_036346225.1. NCBI lineage: Eukaryota > Metazoa > Arthropoda > Insecta > Coleoptera > Lycidae > Platerodrilus > Platerodrilus igneus. The sequence goes on along the minus strand of JARFIW010000982.1, from coordinate 5,795,302 downwards.
TAGATAAAGAGTCATATCTTTAATTCAGGGTATATATAAGGCCGCTTATGAATGTGAGAGTTAGTCTATACTTGAATGTCTAATATAAATTATATCGTGTACAGTAAACGTAGTTGAGCTTTTAGGAGTTCAAGAATTTATACATAAATGATATATGCTGTGTCTAATGTACATGCAGCTTGTAGTATACATAAATAAATAGAAGTGTATAAACAAATAGTTGTGTTAGTGGTTAATGGACCTATGGTAGAGAAGTTAGTTTAAGAAGATATTAGTGCTTGTCAATTCATTAGTGTAGTAGTGCTTCATTGTTAAGTGGACTGAAAACATCTATAAATAAGGCATATACTGTTAATTAGACTTGTGAACAGTAAGTAATAAAGTCGTTTGCTATTACTTGTTTTAAATTAAAGAAACGCGGTAGTAGTAGCCCGTTACACTGGTGTCAGCCTGTGTGGGGTTTATAGTGATTAATTTAAAACACAAGTCTAAAGACATTTAAGTAGTTTGTATATGCCAGTTACAAGAAATCAAAGGAAAATGGAGGCAGAAACTTTAATGAATTTCCTTAAGGATTTTAAATCCGAAATGCAAGTGACACTAAATGAAAACGTAGTAAGGTCAGTTGAACTGGAAACAAACCTTACCGAAAGGTTAAGTGAAAATGCTAAGAAAATAGAAGAACGGTTTAGTGAAAACGCGATAAAAATGGAAGAGTTGAATGAAAAGACGGCCACGTTAGAACAAAGATTAATAGCAAGCTCCAGTGCATTGAAAGAAGATGTCACTGAACAGGTAAAAGCAGTTGAGCAAAAGTTGGACAGTAAATTGATAAAATGGAAGAAGATATGATGAGGCTGCAAGAACAGGTGATTTCAATAACAACACGTCCACTTGAAATAGCAAATCAAGTTGTAAATGAGAACATTCCAGAAATAAGAAGCATGGTAGAAAGCGAGTCAATACCGTCAAAATTTAAAGTGAAACCACCCACATTCGATGGTAAAACGCCTTGGCCGACATATTTGAAACAATTTGAAGCTGCGGCAATAGCCAACGGTTGGTGCAACAAAGAAAAGGCTATCTCCTTAATAGTGGCCCTACGAGGGGAGGCTCTTAACATCTTACAAACGATTTCCGACCACCAGCAGAATGATTATGGCCTCTTAACATCAAAGCTTGAGATGAGATATGGAGATGCTCACCTTCAACAGGTTTACCACGCACAAGTTAAGAACCGCTCGCAAAAGACAAGTGAAAGCCTGCAAGAATTCGAAGCTGACATCGCCAGATTAGTTAGATTGGCATATCCAACGGCACCAGATAGTTTCCTCGAACAACTGGCTGTACAAACATTTGTGGATGGCGTTAAAGATGGCGAAATACAGCAAGCGCTAAGATTAGCACGGCCAAAAATGTTAGATGACGCACTGGCTAATGCGCTTGAATTTGAAGCAGCTAAGCAGACATCACACAGAATGAGTCACAAAGTTCGGTATGCCTTAGAGGAACCTGATCAAGCGCAGAACAGCATAGATGAAATAATCAACCGTGTGGAAAAGCTTGAAAGACAACGACCGCGGAGATGGGGTCTGCGATGCTGGAACTGCGGCGAAGTTGGTCATATACAGAGACGCTGCACTCAACCAAAAAAACAACCGGTTGAGCAGCAGGAAAACTAAAGCAAGTCGACGTAAGGGGGCGAACGTCGACAGCACAACGTAGTGCCCCGGAGATTATCATCCGTGCTGCATCGTCGATGGGGAGTCTGGACAGCATTTATATCGATGGAAGAATTAATGGTAGGGGTGTCCGATTACTCGTAGATACAGGAGCGACAAAAACTATTGTGAGACCAGATTTGGTTGGTCGTGGAAGAGTGCTACCTGTATCGGTGTGTCTTCGAACGGCAAGTGGTGAGAAAATTTGTACTCACGGAGAGACTGCCGTTATGTTGACAATTGGGGACAAATTAATTAATCATCGAGTGCTGGTAGCTGAAATTACAGAAGAAGTGATCTTGGGAATGGATCTCATGAGAGAATATGGGTTTCATGTAAACATGAAAGAAAATGTGCTTCGGATAGATGATGATGAGATTCCATTTCAAGGTAGGAGTAACCAGACGATGCAAGTTCAAATGATTTGCGATATGAAAATACTCGAGAAGGCGGAAATGATAGTAATGGGACGCCCGGATGGTACGCTCCGGGAAGGACAAGTATGCATGATGGAAGCAACTGAATCGGGAATAGGTCAGGAGGGACTTCTGATTGGAAGAACGCTGGTAAAGTCTCGAAATATGGTACCAGTAAGGGTGCTGAACATTAATCCCCATACAGTGACCCTGAAGAAAGGCATGATTGTGGGAAGTTGCATTCCAGTATGTCATATTAAACGTTGTGTGGACGACACGAAAAATAAACCAACCAACGGTTGCTCATAGAAATTGCTGGATATGTTGACACCCTCGTGTCAAGGATTAAATGGCGACCAACTAGGCAAGGTAAAAAAACTGGTCGGACGATATCGAGGTGTGTTTGCACTGGATGATAGTGAGAAAGGAAGGACGAATGTTGTGCAACACAAGATCAATACTGGAGATGCGCAACCGATAAGACAACACCCCAGGCGGCTTCCTTTTGCTAAACGTAAGGAAGCTGAGCAAATTATCACCGATATGGAAGAACAGGGGGTGATTGAACCCTCGAATAGTCCATGGGCATCCCCGGTAGTGCTTGTCAAGAAAAAGGACGGGTCGACAAGGTTTTGTGTAGACTACCGGCGGCTTAATAATGTGACAAAGAAAAACAGCTATCCTTTGCCCAGAATTCATGACACCTTAGATACTCTATCCGGATCTAAATGGTTTTCGACCTTGGACTTGAAAAGTGGATACTGGCAGGTAGGCTTGGAGCCAAACGATAAAGAAAAGACTGCGTTTACAATTGGAACTGGATTATGGCAGTTCAAGGTCATGCCATTTGGATTATGCAATGCTCCTGCTACTTTTGAACGATTGATGGAGTCGATACTGCGTGGACTGTCCTGGAAAACATGTCTGGTGTACCTAGACGACGTGATAGTGTTAGGCCGGTCTTTTGAAGAACACCTTAAAAACCTAGAGGAGATATTCCAAAGATTACGCGGGGCAAACCTTACATTGAGCCCCAAGAAGTGTCACCTATTTGGAAAAGAGGTGAAATACCTAGGACATGTCGTTTCAGAGACCGGAATAAGAGCTGACCCTGGCAAAATAAAAACGGTACAAGAGTGGTCTACACCAGCAGATATACACCAACTACGCAGTTTTCTAGGATTGTGCACATATTACCGACGTTTTATACTTGGGTTTGCGAACATTGCCAAACCGTTAACGAAATTAACCGAAGATGGACAAGAATATGATTGGAATGACGACTGCCACAGTTCATTTGAACAACTGAAACGGCTACTGGTTACAGCACCAATTTTGAGTTATCCACGGATGGAGGGGAAATTTGTGTTGGATACCGATGCCAGTAACACAGCTATAGGAGGCGTTCTTTCTCAAGTGCAGGACGGACAAGAAAAAGTTATTGGGTATTTCAGCAAGGTCTTGTCGCGGCCAGAAAGGAACTATTGTGTGACAAGAAGGGAGCTGTTGGCCGTCGTCAAATCCGTAGAGCACTTTTATAAGTACTTATACGGCCGTAAATTCCTGTTGAGAACAGACCATGCTGCACTGAAATGGTTATTGCAGTTTCAAAATCCTGAAGGGCAAGTGGCAAGGTGGATAGAGCGGCTGCAGGAATATGATTTTGATACGGAACATCGTGTAGGAACTAGCCATCGGAATGCAGACGCTCTGTCAAGGAGACCTTGTCCGGTGGACTGCAATCATTGCTCCAAGATGGAAGAGAAAATAAGTGTCATCCATAGAATGACAGTAACCGATGATACTTGGCAACCCGAAAGAATGCGAGAAGACCAGGAAAATGACGCCGAATTGGGACGTATTATTGAGTGGAAAAATAGAGGACAACGACCAACTTGGAAAGAAATTAGTATTTTAAGTAGAAGCCTGAAGGCATACTGGGCACAGTGGGACTCCTTGATGATGGAAAATAGAATCTTGAAACGACGCCTGGAATTTGAAGATGGCACTGAGAGACTTCAAGTGATAGTGCCGAAAAGCAAAGTGCCGGAAGTGTTGCAGCACTTGCACGATGGTATTTCCGGAGGGCACTTTGGCGTGAAAAGAACTCTCGAGAGAGTGAGAGAAAGATTCTATTGGCTGAACTGCAAAGATGATGTGAAGGAGTGGTGCCGGAAATGTGAATTGTGTGCTTCTGCAAATGGCCCGGTCTCAAAACGGAAAGCCCCAATGAGACAGTATAACGTGGGGAATCCTTTTGAGAGGGTAGCCATTGATATAGCTGGTCCATTTCCTGAATCAGAGAAAGGAAATAAATACATCTTGGTTGCAATGGATTATTTTACCAAATGGCCGGAGGCATATGCTATACCTAACCAAGAAGCCGAGACGGTTGCAGATGTACTAGTCAGGGAGTTGTTTTGTCGGTTTGGAGTTCCGTTGGAATTACACTCCGATCAAGGTCGAAACTTCGAATCAGCATTGTTTCAAAATGTCTGCAAGCATCTTGGAATCAGGAAGACTAGAACCACGCCACTTCATTCCCAATCGGATGGAATGGTTGAAAGAATGAACAGGACGTTAGGAAGTACCTGGCCAAAGTTGTCTCTGAACATCAACGAGACTGGGACCAATATCTGCATTTGTTCCTACTGGCGTACCGATCTTCGGTACATGACAGCACAGGGTACTCGCCCGCTTGCGTAATGCTAGGACGTGAATTGCGGCTACCATGTGATCTTCGGTTTGGATTTAAACCTGGAGAAGAGATCGCAGGTGAAGATTACGTTAGTAAGCTTCGTGAAAGATCAAATAGTATTCACGAAAACGTCCGAAAGAATATACAGGCAGCAAGCGATCAAATGAAATCACAATATGACACGAGAGCACAAGAAGGTGGTTATCAACCTGGAGATTTAGTGTGGTTGTACAATCCACAAAGAAAACGTGGATTGTCGCCAAAACTACAAAGACAATGGGAAGGGCCGTACGAAGTGTTAAAAGGATTAATGATGTAGTGTACCGGATCAGAAGATCCTCGTGGTAAACCGAAAGTGGTACACTTTGACCGTTTAACATCCTACGCTGGCAACAACCAGGAAGACTCGAATAATGATAATGGTGTTCGGCAAGTTATTAATCATGAGCCAAATGTAGATTTTGAGAGCTTTATGGCGGCGTATGGTGGTTCCGCTAAGGCGAGATTTGGCGTTGTTGTTGAAAAACAGCAAGATCTGTTTAGAGCACCAGAAGAGTATTCCCTTGCACATTGCGTAGCTCAAGATTTGGCAATGTCAAGGGGAATAGCTGTTGTTTTCAAGAAAAAGTTTGGATGTGTGGATGAATTAGTACAACAGCAGCCAACAGTAGGAAAATCTTTGCTCCTTCAAGATAAAAATCGTTATGTTTACTATCTGGTCACCAAAAATTCTTCATGGCAGAGACCTAGTTATGGACATCTATGGGAGTCTTTGCTAAATCTTAAGGCGCAGATGATGGAAAATGGAGTAACGAGACTACCGGTGCCCAAGCTGGGCTGTGGACTGGATCGCTTAGACTGGAGGATAGTCCGAAATATGCTAGAAGTAGTTTTCCAGGGAACCAACGTCCAGGTTCTTGTTACTTCCTGTTACTTCCAACGACGCGGTGGATGCACCAGAGGAGATAGCTGCCGATACCGTCACCAGTCATCGATTTGGCGTCAAGATGGATTTACAGTTACGAGACGTAACGGTTTTAAAGAGGGGGCAGTGTTGCGATCCACTAATAGGCAACCCGTCGAACATACAAACGCTCGGGGCACAGCGCCTTCTCAAGGATTCCAGAATTCTTCTAGAAATTACGGGAGCATGAGTCATCCTTGTAAGTATATATAAGAGTATATATAAGAGTATATATAAGAACGCTAATGAATGCAAGGGTCAGTCTATACTAGAATGTCGTATATAAATTATAACGTGTTAAAGTAATAGTAGTTTTGAGCTTTTAGAAGTTTACATAAACGTGATATGCTGTGTCTAATGTACATGCAGCTTGTAGTATACATAAATAAATAGAAGTGTATAAACAAATAGTTGTGTTAGTGGTTAATGGACCTATGGTAGAGAAGTTAGTTTAAGAAGATATTAGTGCTTGTCAATTCATTAGTGTAGTAGTGCTTCATTGTTAAGTGGACTGAAAACATCTATAAATAAGGCATATACTGTTAATTAGACTTGTGAACAGTAAGTAATAAAGACGTTTGCTATTACTTGTTTTAAATTAAAGAAACGCGGTAGTAGTAGCCCGTTACACTATTATATTACTTTGAAAATGAGAATAGGAATGGCGTGCTTTAATTTCAATACAATCAGTATAAAAGGTAGGGGTTTTATGTCTTACCTATAAATTAAATTTTTTACTTTGTGTTTTTGCGAGTTGCTGCTTATTTAAAAATAAATGTTCGTACTGTGACACGGATTAAATGTTGAAGCCATGCAAATTCAATTATAACTAGTTCTCAGAAAAGGGGGTTGTAGGAATATCAAGACTATCGACATTCTTGAATGTATTACAATGAACATTAGAGATACTATAAAAACGATGTGAGAAGTAAGCCATAGTGATTTAGTAAATAATGATAAATTATTCTCTTTACAGAAAACCCAATGCCTGCAATCTTTATATACGGAACTTGAAGAAAAAGAAATAATTTTAAATAATACCAGTTTGAAACGAGTTTTACATGATATTGGTTTTAAGTTCAAAACAAAGAGAAGTTTCAGGGTTTTAATGGAAAAATTAACCATTGTTATTGCTAGAATTAAATTTTTAGGGTATCTAAGAAAAAGACTAGTTCTGATAATAAACGACACGTAGTCTTCAAGGATGGAAAATGGCCGTTTTTTAAAAAAATCCAACAAAATTATGGCAAGGTAATGATGGACGAAGCGTAAGAAAATCAGTAAGTTATTTTGGAAAACGATTTGTTGCTGTGTTTACAGGTTCAGAAACAAGGGTTTGTACTAGGTGTCTATTTATTATTTGCTTCCAAATTTCAAAACAATGATTATCATGGCAAAATGAATCGAGACTTGTTTTTACAGTGAGTAGAACATTTAATGAATAATTTAGATGAATCATCACTATGTTGGACAATATACCTTTTCATTGATTATTGATTGAGAAAATGCCATCACATCTCAGAATAAGTCGATATCATACAATTGTTAATTACAAGTACCATCATGCAGCATGATTCAAAGATATATAAAGCATAGTTGTTACCTTTAGCAAAATTACACAGAAAAAGGTGTTACAAAGTAGTGTTTCTGAGAAATCGTGGACACGAAGTTCTCCGTTAATCTCCATATCACTGCCAATTCAACCGAAATAGATATGGTTTAGAAACGTACAAAAGAATAGTACAATAAATATATCAGGATAGTTACTGTGGCAACCAAGTTTTAGCCATGTGGCAAACATAACCGTTAATGAGTAAATTATTCATGTAAATAGTGACAGTGAAACATCTGCCTCAAAAAGTGATGATAATTAAAAAACCCGGTCTTAGCATTCCACATTAGTAAATTGATCATATATTGTGACAATCTACAAAATATTTTAATTTAATATTAACAGATTTGTTACGAATACAATATAATGTCATGTTATAAATTACTTTCTTTGTAAAGCATTTGTATGCTAGAATAAAGCGTGGCTGTATAATACTGTTACGAACTACTATTAGGCAACCCAAACACACAAGCTTCATAACCCAAGTACATTCTCCAGGAATTGAGAATGTTCGAACACATATTATAGTATGAATCATCTATTTAATTCAGGGTATAAATAAGACCGCTGATGAAGTACAGAGTTGATCTATATCTAAATGTCGAATATAAATCATATCGTGTAATGTTAGTTAGTTACGCTTTTGAAAGTCCTGTAGTAAATATAAATTTGTGTTATGTGAACGTGTATAGTGTACCACCAGTTTGTAGAATACATAAATAGACAAAAGTGTAATAAATAAATAATATTAGTGTTTAGTTCTTACATTTAAACGTGTTTCTTATATTACCGTCGACGCGGTATATGCGACGCAACGGCAGTTGGTAACGCCAGTCTATAATATGGAAATTAGCGCGCCCATCTGTCAATGACGTCACACAATATGCAAATTATTACACGTAATGACGAAATATGTCAATTTCATAAAAGGTATTATAAACAAAATCCCACGCACGGGGTACTCACATGAATAGGTCCAGCTTCCTACAGAATCACTTCCTTCAGGGTTGCTCGTGGCCCTTTTCCAAATTATTTAAAGATGGTGGCTGCGACCTCCATCAGGATTGCTCCGGCTAGCGACTCCGGGCGTGGGCTGCTACCAGGTTGTATCCAAATTGATATCTTCTTTCTATATGTAGGGAAATGGCAGGAACAGGTTTATAGGGACGACAATCAAAAGGCAGAGGGAATCTACATAATAAAAGAAAAAGATACGATACCAGACCCGACCACTCTTCTGGAAGTTCAAAGGCAAAAAGCCACGTTTCAGCGTCTCTCGGAAACTCCCCACTTTTTCCCCACACGCGTTGACGCGAATCTCCGCGCAACGCACTTCTGACGTGACGGAAATACACGCGCCACAAGTCTTTCAAATTTAAGGCGCGAAACTCCCGCATATCAAAACTAAACTAACAAAAGTCTAGTGTCAAATTTTGGCACGTAACAATCGCGACAAGGCCATAAAAGAAAAAACTTAAAAAGAAAAAGACTGTTAGCACAGTAACATCTTAAAATCTAAATCCTAACTTAAATCCTACAGAATGTTTATTTGAGTACTATCCGAAGTACTAGGAAACGGAATATGTAGCCCCATTGTCTTTGACTACACTAATAATCGACAGCACAAATTTGTCGGGGAGCATGAAACACTACTTAAAGTAAAACAAATGCGATAAGTCGCCTAACCTATATACTACAACTAAAACTAACATTAAAGTTTCCTACGTGCAGACGCACATGAGCGTCGCATCTAAACCGTATCTTTGTTGGCAAAAAATGCCCAAATTTAATAATGTTTATCAGAGTGAGTTAGTCTACACTCTAGCAAATTTTTGTTACTAGTACTTTGGTTTAATAACGATACACATCAAAGCTTGTCCATGACATGGTTGTGAATCAACAAATTTGCCAAAAGTACCACCCTACTAAATCCTTACATTGCTAACCTAACAAATTACATTTCTATATCAGGTTAGCTTTTTCACTTAATTTTAAGAAAAATAATTCCCACGTCTGGTCATAAATACCAAACGTTAGGAAATTAAAAAATTAAACCAGATCTCAAATTGTTGTCGAAGATAATAGATAAGATAACGATATCGAGCTTAAGTTATCATCAACGGTAGTAGGTAAGATAACGATATTAAGCTTTAGTTATTATTTGAGATACTAGGTAAGATAACGCGATATTAAGCTAAAGTTATTATTAGAGATAGTAGGTAAGGTAACGCGATATTAAACTAAAGTTATTACTAAAGATAATCGGTAAGATAACGATATTCAACTAAAATTATTATTAGAGGCAATCGGTAAGATAACGATATTAAACTAAAGTTATTATCAAAAATAATAAATAAGATAAAGATATTAACTTAAGTTATTATCAAAGATAATGGATAAAGATAACGATAGAGTGGCTCCGTAGAGCCGTTAAATGGGAATTTCTCGTACCCTCTAAAAAGAGCGACCTGTGAAGCAGGCCCGTTTGCAATAAACGGCACGAGGGACCGGCAAAGGCATTTGGGTGCATCCCTGCACCCGGCGTTAATTGATATCGGTGATACAATCACACGACATCCACACGGTATATACGATACTTATATATACACATCTACTCACACATTCACACACTCATACATACCTTCACTGTTAGCGCCCATATGCGCTGACAGCGGCACCGCATGACCTCACGAAAGATTCCCAGAGACGTGGTCCAGGTGTCTGTGAAAACCCTCCGCGTAACCACACGGTGACTTACGGAAATGAAAAGGCAGAGAAATAGGAACGGTAGAAAGAGGGAGGTGGATATTCGGAATACATAAGAGGCACTTCCAGGTTGAAAAAGTAAAGGAAGGGCTCGCATTGAGCTAAAGATACAGAAAAAGGTGGATAGCAAAGCGATACTCAACCAGCCAATGTAGTCAGTAGCCCGGAGTAAGGGAACATCACTCTTATGTGGCAGACGGGTGTTCCGGGACGAGAACAGGCCCACCGAAAGAAGGATAAGGCAGAAACGGAGACAGTAGGATACGAAAAAGTAGAGTTTTTGGACAAGCGTTCGAGAGAAGGTAGCGAATTATCCCTAATTAAATACAGATCGGTCTGAAGGACCACCTGCGATATTAATCCGACAAGATAAAGTAGATCATAAATTATAAAATTCACTAGACTCTTAAGAGAACTAGTACAATCATTTTCCTAACGAGTGCATCCACTACGATAAGAAAATCAGACAAAAGTTAACACAACAACTTAAAAGTATCATTGCAGATACAATCACACGAAAACCCAACTATTTCAAGGTAGTTTTTTAAAACGGTAACACCCTAAACACACAAAGATGCCTAATTATAAGCAATTAAATACAGACACACCGTCCTAATATGCTAAAACAACCGAGAATTTGATAAGATATCCATAAGAAGCGATAGCACCTCATCACGAAGTTCAATAAAAAATAATGAAAAAAAATGTTTATAAGTTATGGTGATTTAGTAGGAAAAGAAAAAAATAATGATGTAATATAATGTGGACGACTGTAATAATTCAAAGGTAAAACACATGGAATAGAAAATCCGAGTTTTTTGCAACTGCGAATATGAACTATTTCTTATAATGGCATAGGTCGCGGCTCCTATGTGAGCCCAAAGAAGAAAAACATCCACTTTAACATCAGCTCAAACCAATCATAAAAATTCAATGAGTTATTACAACCAAAGTTACGACAATTACCACACAATTAAACGATGTAAGAAAAATACTAAAAACCAAATAATATAATCTATAGGAACACTGTGGCACGATTTAAATCAAATTAAATAAAAACCCTTTACCACAAAAAATATTTAAATTACTAGATACGTATTTCGACCACTATGTGGTCATCATCAGTAGAAAAAAAAAATAGCTGTATAATTTACTATATTGTTGCTTTAAACACTATCGAGGATATTCTCCTCACCCGCAGGCTGGTGTTCTCAACAACAAACAAGTGAATTGTGACATTATAACTTAAATCTACCTAATTTATACTAATTCTAAATCTACTGAAGCGGAACCAGTTTAATCTTGCTTTCTCATTGGTTGTTGACCAATAGGGAAAGCAAAGCAGATGACTCTATTGGCCCTTTATCGGTGTTTAAAAGGGGTCCTTTATGTTTAACAATTTTAATTGATTCATACGCATTTAAGGAGGAAAACGTTGGTACCGCTTTTAACAATTTAACATTTTCTAGTTTAACGGGGTGGCTGGTTTCAAATATATGTTTGGCGACCTGAGACCTTTCATATTTACCATATTTGAAGTGAGCAATGTGTTCTTTAAATCTTGTTGTTGTATTCCTCTTGGTCTGACCAATATATTTTTGAAAACACCCTGGCCCTGCACAACTAATTTCATAAATCCCCGACTTTTGCAATTTTTCCACCTTGTCTTTTGGATTACCTAGCAAATCTTTAATTTTATTAGTATTAGTGAAAGCAATTTTGAAATTACACTGTTTGAATATTTTATCAAGACCCTTTGTGGTTTTGTGAAACGGAAGTTTAACATATTTAACATTATCGTTAGAGGTGGTTGATTGCAAAGTCGTTGATTTACGGATGTTGATCCTATTTTTACACTTTCTAAAAATATTATCTATAATAGTTAAATTCTGTTGATTTGTAATTAATGCTCTTTCCGTGGGTTTTACTGAGTTGCGTAATTATGACTTGAGGTTAATTACTTCTGCACTTTATTGTTGAAATTGAATACTAAAGGATGTAAACTTTGTTACTTTGTAATAATTGCGTACATATGACTATACTTGTTGAGATTATTAAAACTTACAGGTGTTAATAGAAATTAGATACTTCGCTTTTGTAATTGCTAACTGCTTGCATAAAGTATTACGTCTATTTATTTTTAGATATCTCGGTGATGACTTGTAATTGAATCTCCCGTAATGTAAGTTTTCAGGTTACAATTATGAGCGTATTATTAGCGTTATTCTGTATTCGTGTTGGAATAATGCACTTTATAAATACTGATTAATTAATTGAAAGACGTTTAGATTTTATACCGTGTTTGTACTGCAATTTATTTATAGCTCGTCGTAGTGTAATTTTCATGCGTTTTTATGATTGATTTAATAATGCAAATTGCGTTGCTTTATACTATGCAAGGTTCTGAAAGCGATTTTCTCTGAGGTTTTAAATGGGTAATAAAGGATGCTTCTTGCTTTCTTCGGATGGCGTTTTAGATTACAGTGGTTTTAGGTTACCGTAGTTTTAGTTAATGCACAATGTTCTTGCTGTGGTTCATACAGTTTTATAGAGGTCAATGTTTTAATTAATCGTTTTGTGATTGCTTTAAAGGATTAGCTTTAGCTTTGAAATTAATTTTGCGTTCTGTGTTTTTATTTTACCGGATTGAAAACGTGCTTTTGAATCGCGCTGGTTAATGTTTCTTATTTTGGTGTTAGTGAATGTGCGCCCGTTATTTTTTGGATTATTTTCGTTCTAATAATTGTGGTAAGAATCTCTTAATATCAATTCTCATTTACTTTTTAAAAAAAAAAATATCTCTTTAACATTCGTCTCATAGGTTAATACTTTCTTAAAATAAGGTCTCGTTTTTTTTTGGAAATAATTCACTTTGTAATTATTTTCAAAACAATATTCATAAAATTCATAAAACAATAATAATAAATGGTAATCAATAATTATAATACTAGCATATATCAATTATAGTTTTTGGTTAAAAAACAAGGTATGGAAATGAACTTACATTAATTTCATCTGTTTCTTTGGTGGGCTCGATCGATGCTGTATCTTGTCCACCTTGGTTTGTTTGTTGGATTTAGACTATGCTTGTTCTTCCTCCAACTTGGTTTGGGTTCTGCCAAAATTTCTAATTAAAATTCTTGGTCACCAATCTTCCGATTTTTGGATTTTCAGTGCCCTTTTGACATCCGTTACGACTGCGCCAGTTAAAGTTCGGGCCTTTGGAGCTGGTTTTTTAAAAAAACTTCGACACGTTAACAAATTTAATTTAATATAATTTGTACATAGTAACTTTATAAAAAATTAATTGTACTGGTGAGTAGCCTAGGTAAACAACAATGCAAAAGCTGTAAACTCAAGACTGACTCGGTTGAGTAGCTTGAACAACGAAGTATGGAGTTCGAAGACTGACTGCCGGGCATTGAGCTCCCGGGCTTTTTATAATAACCTGCCCCTCACACGGCTTGTGGGAACTTGCAGATCTCATGTCTGCTTTTTTTTTCTTAATTGTACACTTTATTACAATGTAACAACTTAATTCTAAGTAATTGCGGTCTGTTGACCGCCTGTGACCTGCCACCTGCAGTATCACTGCCCTCACGGATGCAAAGTTGCATGTCCGTTCTCATGAACTGTCGATAACCTCTCTGGGTTATCCTTGTGTTACAATGTTGCATTGAACTTATACTTTTCTTAACAATTTCTAATAATTCCTATTAGATTCAATATATCATATATATAGGTAATTGGGGGATACATAACTCGCGTTGGTTGGTCTGGTATCTTATCGTATCTTTTATTATGTAGATTCCCTTTGCCTTTTTGATTATCGTTCCCCAAACTCGTTTCTTATCGTACTTCTACATAGGAAGAAGACTACTGAATTTGGATGCAACCTGGCTTAGGAGATCCACGACCCGAGAACCATCATGAAGTAATCCGGATGCAAACCGCCACCATCATGAAGTAATTCGGAAGGAAGTTTTGCCTATTCACGTAAGTACCCCGTAGGGGTTTTTTATATAATTTGTATACTTAAAAAATGTGTTGCAATAATTTGCATATTGCGTGATGTCATTGAAAATTGGCGCGTTAGTTTCCACATTATGTAATATCGTTACCAACTGTCATTTGTGTCGCATGTATCGCGTCGACGGGACTGAAATAATTTCTCTGCATTTTCTTTCGCGTCTCTTATATTTTTGCTATACGGTTTTATATCCCTAAAATTGATTCTAATTAGTTTGTATGCTTCATCTGTCTTTCCTACTTTCATCTTAGTTTGTACCTCTTTGCACTTTTTATCAAGCCATTGTTCTTTAGTTTTCCTGCATTTGCGAACAATTTCCCATTTTATGGCTTTGTATCTCTGTTTTCCTGTTTCGTCTGATTTATTTGTGTATTTTCGTCTTTCTTCTATTAAATTCAGGATATCCTTTTTTATCCATGGTTTCTTATTTTCTTTTTGTGTATACACCAGAATATCTCTGGCCGCCATGCCTAGGTTGGATTTAATGTTATTCCATTCTGTTTCTACTTTCTTAGTATCAGATATTTTCCTGATATCTTTGAGCATTCATTTGACTTTTTTTCGAACCTTTCTTGAATATCTTTATCTTTCAGTTTCTCCAAATCTAAGTGCTTTTTTCCGTTTTTTTTTCAAATTTTTAATTTTAAGTGCGGCCTTCATAATTACGATGTTGTGGTCAGTGTCTATATCTGCTCCTGGGTAGCTTCTACAGCCTTTTACTTGATTCTTAAACAGTTGTTTAATAAGAATGTAATCTATTTGATATCTTCCTATATCTCCTGGCATCTTCCACGTATATCGTCTTCTAGCATGATGTTGAAATAAGGTTTTGTGATGATTAAATTGTTCTTGTGGCAAAATTTTACCAACCTATTTCCCCTGTCGTTTCTCGTGCCTAAACCAAATAAACCTACTACCGCTCCTTTCCTACCCTCACCTATCACTGCATTAAAATCCCCCATATTTATTAAATTTTCATGTCTTTTTACGTATCTTAATATGTCTTCGATATATTTGTGGATCACTTCTACCTTTTCGTCACTGTATCTAGAGGTGGGCATGTATACCTGTATTATTACTGTGTTTACTGGTTTAAATTCTAATCTAACCATGAGTACTCTTTCGTTCTTTTGTAAGTAATTTTCTACTCAGTATTCTATCTTTTTCCGCATAACTATCCCCACACCCAAATTTCCTTCCTCTGCTCCTGTATGAATTACCCTGAAGTCACCACTCCAAAAGTCCCCCGTCTCTGGCCACTGAACTGCGCTTATCCCTACTATGTCTAGTGATAACCTATTCATTTCGAGCTTGAGGTTCTCTATCTTAACTACTTGTTTCATACTTTTAACATTCCACGCTTCGACTCGCATAATGTTCCCGACTCTTATTCTAAACTTTCCGATCGCATCCTCCGAAGTAGTCCCTTCCCGGAGATCCGAATGGGGGACTATTTTAACTGGGCGGCTCCGTGGCGTAGTGGTATGTATGTGACTACTACACCCAAGGTCTCGGATTCGAATCCCGACACGGTCCGCTTAAAAAATGTTAGGTGAGCATTTTTCACAAAAATACACCCTCGTTCGGATGAGAGGTAAAATGGAGGTACCGTGTGTGAGTGTTGTCACGCACGTTAAAGATCCCTACCTTGCTTGTAACAGCAAGTGTTCGGCAAAACTCCAAATTTTCCAGATAAAAAAACTTGCTTCCTGGCCAATGTAGTACCTTCGGTTGGACTTGCACTTTAGTGCAAAGAGATAATCAAAACTAAGGTAACCTAACCATAAGGTTACTTAACAAATTCAAATACAAAATTGAACCAGATAGGGCTGTAATCTCCTACACCCCACTGACCATCCCATCACCAATTTCCAAACAACAGATCCCATTAGTGATGGACCAAATGGTGAGGCTCACCGGGCAAACTTTTGACCTTATCAAACAAAAAAATTTCGAACGGTCAAAACAAGGGAAAGAATAAATCAATATTCTCTCTACCTCGATATGTAGAAATCAGGACTAGCAACTTAAATAGACCACCTACTTCTACATCTAAAAGATATCTGTCAACGACATCTTCTAAACACATCTCCGAATAACGCGCGAACAAAACGACTAGCGTGCACACCCAATGCACACCTCAAACCTACAAAATCCTTAACCACTTGTTCCACTTATCAAACAAAATACTCAGAATTAGTGAAACGACACTAAATTAAAAATCGGAACAAAACAAAGCAAACCACTACTGTATTGCTTAACATCAAAGAGATGACCAGACCGAAACTATTTCCTCCAAAAACTTCTCAATCAAATGTGCCGTGGCACTACGCAAAGGTTGTAAAATCG
The DNA here is from genome assembly GCA_036346225.1 of Platerodrilus igneus. Taxonomy (NCBI): domain Eukaryota; kingdom Metazoa; phylum Arthropoda; class Insecta; order Coleoptera; family Lycidae; genus Platerodrilus; species Platerodrilus igneus. The sequence goes on along the minus strand of JARFIW010000982.1, from coordinate 5,778,746 downwards.
AATACTTCGAGAACCAATCACCAACAACTAAAAGCGATTTTCCTGCTTATGAATCATCAATAAAAAAACTAATCATGACAATAGCTAACAAAAAAAATCAGTGTTCAGGTACATTCTCATCCTACTATCAATTGAACTGTCGAAACAACTACAATGCTTCACAACGCCTACATAAGCTAGAGTGACAAACCCTCTACGAGTCTCACCTAGACTAACAATACCAAAATTTTACATCAAATCAAAAAAAATATGATGCAAAAAAAATTCTAGAGCGCCTAACTCACCTCGAGTCTCGTCTATACTTATGTAATGCCGAGAGACCAACTCTTCCTGAGTCTCGTCTGGACTAACATACTGCTGAGCGACCAACCACGACGACAAGTTCCGCCTAGACTAAATTGCGTTGCAATGCCGATCTAAACAAAAATCTGCTAACAAAATCAAAAACGTGCTTCTGCACAAGAGCAATTCTCAAATGACACGACGACAGCTCACTCCAATGTACCTTCAAAATAGAATCTCTAGCCTTATCATCAAATTTGGACAAAAATGTTCTTTATTGACTCAAGCAAAACAAACTCCAGGCTTATCAGCTTCTTCAGCTAACAATCTTCCTAAAATTTTCCTTTCTCCAAGACTGGTTTCCCACTCACTACTCCCGTTCTTCTTTAAGTAGACAAACAATTTGGAATTTTTCCGACATGATTACTCAAGCCTAATGAAATCAGACCGCTAAATCCAAATGATCTGAACCTTACAAAAATTGTCAAAACAAATTCGGGCAACTAAAGGTAAAAGTCAAAAGGTGTTTTTGGTAAAGTAGTTTTTGCCAAAACAATATCAAAAAAATTATATTGGGTCAAAACAGAATGAAAGTTAAAAATAAATTTAACTAAGTTAATTAATTGACTGACTGGGGGTTAACGTTACAACCAATCTTTTAAACAACCAAACCTAATTATCACATAAACGTTGAGCAAACAAATCTCGATGCAAAACTATTTTTGAACAACCAAATTTCAATGCAAAATAGATTTTGAACTAACAATTTTCGAAGCAAATTAAATTGTGAACCAACAAATTTCGAAGCAAGTTAAATTTTGGACAAACAAATTTCGAAGCAAATTAAATTTTGGACAAACAAATTTCGAAGCAAATTAAATTTTGGACAAACAAATTTCGAACCCCAAACGTTGAACGGACAAATTTCGACGCCTCACACGTTGGGCGCTAGTGAAACAATATTTTTCCTAACTGGTCTCAGCTAGCCTCACGCATGGGCGCCAGTGAAACCTTTTCTTCTTTTGATGCACTAAAAGCACCAGCCCCACGTTGTGAGCCAGTGAAACTTATTTACTTAACACATATAACTGACCCTAGAAGTTGGGTGTCAGCAAAACGAAGTCTTCCGACGTAACTAGGGGTCTATTCCTTGGGTAGAGCTATGAGCAATGGGGGGGTAAGTCGAAATCTGTTGGGGGGTCACACTCAAACTAAAACAAATAGGCGCCACCAAGTCCAGATTGATTCAAGTTAATAGCATGGCATATTTCTAAGGGCGGACGTGGAGACCCAAAGAAAAAAGATCGCCTTCGGTGACAAAAACCTGTCTTAACAGAATAAGACGCTGTTCCTGTAAGAAAGAATAATAATTAAGTCAACATAGAAAATGGGAACACTGTTTGTGTCCCTCAAACATAAAAAATGTAAAAGAATATTTTCTACATAAGGGTGGCATCAAAATTCAACTCTTATTGCTTTTCGGTTATTAGGTTTGATCACACTTGATCAAAATAAAAACTTTAAGCTTGGGTTAATAATTTACTTGAAAGAATTCCTTTTTCTTTAAATAAAATTCAATGCAACAAAATTAAATAATTACTTGAAGTAGTTTGTAAATTTAAGGTAAGGTTTATCAACCTGATTCTTGATCAAATATATTACAACAAAGTGTAACTTGTTACACTAATATTTTCTAACCCATTCAGATCTGCTTAGGTCGATTACATTATCAAAATTAAAATACAAAATTTTCTCGTTAAGTTAAATGTGCTAATTTCAGTTTAAAATGAAAATGTTGACAAAGATATTTTCGTTTTCAAAAGTAGTAGTGATATAATACTAAGCATCTGCTTTCAAAGATACAAGTGTCAGCAGCATATTTCAAACAAACAAGTGACGTAGTTACACCTGTTATTTTATACTGAAGCAACGTGTTGTTTTTTACACAATAAACTAAGTGAATTTTAAGTTTGGTACTGGGAAATCCAGCTTAGTAACAGATAAAGTGAATAACAAAATCGTATTTCTACGTATCGGAACAAAATAGCGTGCTTCCTGGATGAAACACAAAAGAATTTCTTAAAGCTACTACGAACCAAACAAAACTGCTTTCCTAGACTGGATTAGGACGTGCATCGCCATGCGGTACTAACTGCTTACATCCTATCAAAGTAGTATCTTGGCTCGGAGCAACAAACGGTCTCCTATAAATTAGATCTGCTTTCCATCCTCTAAATACACGTGTTAAAATGAAGTGGTTTCTTAACGTTGATTCAAAGTTCTAAGTTCTTGTCGTTTAAATTCTCATCGCCTAAATTTTGTAGCGTAATTTTTCGTCGTCTAATCTTGGTTCCGCTAAACAAATTTTCAAATTAAATACTATAATAACGAGTATACATTACCAACCGTTATTCAGAAAATGTCTCACTCAATCAAACCGACCCGCAGGTCACTGGCCATTGTTCTCCTAAACATCTTGCTGCTTCTTTTACCTATGGCCGAGTGCTTGTCCCGCGCTCTCGGACGATGGGAGGATCCCAAGGGGGGGGGTTGTCATTCCTCTCAACGCGCTTGCGACCGGGTGTGGAATACACCGACATCCAAAACAACTAGACTAACGAGTCAAGATGCTGTTACAATGTAATATTTAATTGTTAAACGTATTACGACTTTACTTAATAAAGGTGTTTAACTATTGTCGTACCTTTAATGAAGAGATTTATCAATTCGAAAATAAAATTGTTACATAGTGACTCCTTACTATACTACCTCCATGATTTCGACATACGTCTTTACATTGCTTATAGAAATAGTATAGTAGGGAAACGCTGTTACCTGATAAAAATAGTATCATATCACCTGCGTTGAGTTGTCCCTTTGAATATTTAGTACATTTCAACAATGTAGTGCATGTTTAGATTATATTTAAAGCTGCTAATCGTGAAATAACTATGGTGTCGTGTGCTGGTCCCACTTCCAACATTAGAGATGCCGTTACTAAGGAGAAAACTATTGGAAAAATTTTTAATAAGTAAGTACATAATGATTAATGACAGATCTTACCCAATCGTTAGTACAATAACATAAATTTTGCTTGCTGGAAAATAGAATTATTTATTTATTGAATATATATATTTTTAACCATTTCGAATAGACCTGCACCTTGCCGAAGTTCTAGATTACTAGAACAGGTGAAATGGCTTGCGTGTTCAAATGAGCTAAAAAGCCAAACTACAGGTCCAACTAAAGTAGTAAGGTCGTTAGTGAGAAACCAGACTAAGACAGGTCCCCGAAAGAGGGCAGTGGCTCTTTCAGTGCTTAGATTGGCAAAGACTATAGGGGTCGGTATGGCAGTCTAAGGCACGCTACAGCGAAGTGGAAACCACCACATTACCTCCCAAGTACACAGGCTACCTAAATTATAATAAAATGATAGCATTCTTTGGGGTAAAAGATTCCGGAGTTAAAATAGTCCTTACATGTGATTTTACAATACTCCACCCGAAGGTACTACATTGGCCAGGAAGCAAGTTTTTTTATCTGGAAAATTTGGATTTTTCCCGAACACTTGCTGTTACAAGCAAGGTAAGGATCTTTAACGTGCGTGACAACACTCACACACGGTACCTCCATTTTACCTCTCATTCTAACGAGGGTGTATTTTTGTGAAAAATGCTCACCTAACATTTTTCAAGCGGACCGTGTCGGGATTCGAATCCGGGACCTTGGGTGTAGTAGTCACATACCTACCACTACGCCACGGAGCCGCCCAGTTAAAATAGTCCCCCATTCGGATCTCCGGGAGGGGACTGCTTCAGAGGATGCGATCGGAAAGTTTAGAATAAGAGTCAGGAACATTATGCGAGTCGAAGCGTGGAATGTTAAAAGTATGAAACAAGTAGTTAAGATAAAGAACCTCAAGCTCGAAATGAATAGGTTATCACTAGACATAGTAGGGATAAGCGCAGTTCAGTGGCCAGAGACGGGGACTTTTGGAGTGGTGACTTCAGGGTAATTCATACAGGAGCAGAGGAAGGAAATTTGGGTGTGGGGATAGTTATGCGGAAAAGATAGAATACTGAGTAGAAAATTACTTACAAAAGAACGAAAGAGTACTCATGGTTAGATTAGAATTTAAACCAGTAAACACAGTAATAATACAGGTATACATGCCCACCTCTAGATACAGTGACGAAAAGGTAGAAGTGATCCACAAATATATCGAAGACATATTAACATACGTAAAAAGACATGAAAATTTAATAAATATGGGGGATTTTAATGCAGTGATAGGTGAGGGTATGAAAGGAGCAGTAGTAGGTTTATTTGGTTTAGGCACGAGAAACGACAAGGGAAATAGGTTGGTAAAATTTTGCCACAAGAACAATTTAATCATCACAAAACCTTATTTCAACATCATGCTAGAAGACGATATACGTGGAAGATGCCAGGTGATATAGGAAGATATCAAATAGATTACATTCTTATTAAACAACGGTTTAAGAATCAAGTAAAAGGCTGTAGAAGCTACCCAGGAGCAGATACAGACACTGACCACAACATCGTAATTATAAAGGCCGCACTTAAATTTAAAAATTTGAAAAAAAAACGGAAAAAAGCACGTGGATTTGGAGAAACTGAAAGATAAAGATATTCAAGAAAAGTTCGAAAAAAGTCAAATAAATGCTCAAAGATATCAGGAAAATATCTGATTCTAAGGAAGTAGAAACAAAACGGAATAACATTAAATCCAACCTAGGCATGGCGGCCAGAGATATTCTGGGGTATACACAAAAAGAAAATAAAAAACCATGGATAAAAAAGGATATCCTGAATTTAATAGAAGAAAGACGAAAATACAAAAATAAATAAAACGAAACAGGAAAACAGAGATACAAAGCCATAAAATGGGAAATTGTTCGCAAATGCAGGAAAACTAAAGAACAATGGCTTGATAAAAAGTGCAAAGAGGTACAAACTAAGATGAAAGTAGGAAAGACAGATGAAGTATACAAACTAATTTGAATCAATTTTAGGGATATAAAACCGTATAGCAAAAATATAAGGGACCCGAAAGGAAACATCATTATAGGAAACATCATTATAGAAAATGCAGAGAAATTATTACAGTCCCGTCGACGCGATACATGCGACACAAATGACAGTTGGTAACGATATTACATAATGTGGAAACTAACGCGCCAATTGTCAATTACATCACGCAATATACAAATTATTGCAACACATTTTTTAGGTATACAAATTATATAAAAAACCCCCACGGGGTACTTACGTGAATAGGCAAAGCTTCCTTCCGAATTACTTCATGATGGTGGCGGCTTGCATCCGGATTACTTCATGATGGTTCTCGGGTCGTGGATCTCCTAAGCCAGGTTGCATCCAAATTCAGTAGTCTTCTTCCTATGTAGAAGTACGATAAGAAACGGGTTTGGGGAACGATAATCAAAAAAGGCAAAAGGGAATCTACATAATAAAAAGATACGATAAGATACCAGACCAACCAACGCGAGTTATGTATCCCCCAATTACCTATATATATGATATATTGAATCTAATAGGAATTATTAGAAATTGTTAAGAAAAGTATAAGTTCAATGCAACATTGTAACACAAGGATAACCCAGAGAGGTTATCGACAGTTCATGAGAACGGACATGCAACTTTGCATCCGTGAGGGCAGTGATACTGCAGGTGGCAGGTCACAGGCGGTCAACAGACCGCAATTACTTAGAATTAAGTTGTTACATTGTAATAAAGTGTACAATTAAGAAAAAAAAAGCAGACATGAGATCTGCAAGTTCCCACAAGCCGTGTGAGGGGCAGGTTATTATAAAAAGCCCGGGAGCTCAATGCCCGGCAGTCAGTCTTCGAACTCCATACTTCGTTGTTCAAGCTACTCAACCGAGTCAGTCTTGAGTTTACAGCTTTTGCATTGTTGTCTACCTAGGATTCTCTAGTTGCCGCTTGAAGCGAGCGGACGTGTTTCTGCCGAGCTCCCGCTTCAGCAATAACAGTAAGTGTTTATCTAGGGTTTTATTATTTATTGTTGAATTATTTTATTTGAAGCTTTGCTTTTTATTGTGTTTTATTTTTATAATTGTGTGCCATCAAAATTTAAATACAGGGCAGTAAAATAAAATTTTAAAACAGAATTTAAACTAAATAAAAACTAAATAAATCGCGTTTTCTTTGTAATTTAAACTAAATCCGCGTTTTAAAATAAAATAAATAAATTACGGGCCAATAAAACAAAAATCTACTAAACTAATACTCAAAATAATTTCGGAATAACTTAAATAGGCATTTTTAATAATAAATTTAAAATAAAAACCGCGTAAATCGAGTAAAAAACCGAGTAAAACAACCAAAAAGTGTGTGAAATTTTTATAGTGCGCGTATAATAAAATAATAACAAAAACAAAATCTAAGCCTTTTAAATCAAATAAATATCTCAAAAACTGTAAATTTTAAAACAATTTTAATATAAATTTTCCGTAAATTAAGTACACGCGTACTTATAAGTTTTTTTAAAATCGATTTTGGTGTAATTAAGCGGTGAAACAGTTACGGGTTGTGCTAGTTACCAAGCGATAAAGTGAAAGGTCATTTCCGGTTACCACATTCCGATTGCGCTCGACCTTATTTTGTTAATTACACATTTAAAAATAAAGTGTTGTTATTTATAAATTATATATTTTAATATTTTGAAGTAATTAGTTTATTTAAATTTGATTTGGCGGTTTTAAAAAATTTAAAATAAATAGATAGTGTTCTTCGCGGTACATTTTGAAACGAAATGCGTTAGGGAATTTATTTGGTTCTAGTTGTTATTTTGACGCTTAGTGCTTGCTGTATTTTTGTTAAAAATTTAATATTTAATTGGGCGGTTCGAAGTTTAAATAAATACAAGGTTGCTTACGGTTCACCATTAAACAAAACATTTTTATTGGACCAACGTTTTGCGTTCTTCTAGCGTCGTTCTTTTAGCGTCGTAACGGTCAAGTGGTTTTTGAGCTGCGTTTTAGGTGTCATTTTTTGTCGTTTGTTTTGTCAGCATGGTGGTCCACCGCGACGAGGAACCATTGCCCAGGAAAAAGAGGGGAGATAGGTCGTAGTCTAATAGGTCGGAGGCTGAGGGCGCTGTTGGGGGGAAACAGCTAAAGGTAATTTTAAAAGACGTTAGGTTAGGGATTCAGGAGGAGGTAGAGGAGCCTGTGTCTGCGGCGGTCGTGTCGGGGGAGTCGGGGCCCCCTGAGGTGGCTGCGGCGCCTGAATCGCCCTCAACTTCGGGAGCCCAGCGAAAGATGTCGACTAGCAGCGACGTTAGCGTTGCAGCTAGCGACCTCGATGAGCTGGACCTCCTGAGATTGAGGGTGAGGAAGGCGCACTGGACCATCTCCGGGAGGGTGCCGACGACCTCCGCCACTATCGTCGTGGAGGACAGAAAGAGGATTCGCTACGCCCTGGATGATTTCCTCGACGCGGCGAATCAACTTATAGGCATGGTTAGGGCGCTGCGGCTTGTGGCTAGTGATTCTGGGAGAGCTAATGTTGTCGGGGGAAGTCCAGCGGTGGTTGCTTGTGTTTCAGGGCAGCAGTGTTCCAGGAGCCAGGAGGTGCCGATGCCGCGGAAGACGTCGTATGCTGCAGCTGCTGCAGGTGCGACGCCCACCTTTGCAGTTAGGGTCGACGCCAGGCCAGGGGAGAAGGATGACGTCATGTCGACCCTAAAGAAGAAGGTCGATCCCGCTCGTGATGGTTTTGTTGTGGTCGGAGCTCGTAGAACTCGCAAGGGCGGTGTAGTTGTCGAGTGTGCAAACCGAGAAGATGCGAAGAAACTGCAGTCGAAGGTTGTCGGTGACTGCAAAGAGCTCGTGGCGAAGACCATCGAGAAGAAGCGCCCACGGGTCGTTCTTCCGGGGGTCGAAGCGGGGATGAAGGCGGAAGAGCTAGTGCGGTTGATCGCGTGCCAGAATCCCCGCTTCGGCGATTTGAAGATTGAAGACCACCTGAGGGAGAAATTTAGGTTTGGCGGAAAGGGCCCTAGGGATCCCTTCGTCAACGTAGTCTTCGAAGTGACCCCCACACTTCGGAGACGTATATTAGCTGACGCTATAAACCTCAGGTGGCGAAGAGTCTGGGCCCGGGACCACTTCTCGATGACCCAGTGCTACAGGTGCTACGAGTACGGCCATAGATCGATGGAGTGCAGGGAGAAGGTACAGTGGTGCGGTAGTGCCGAAGTCGGTCACGAGTTCAAGAATTGCCGGAGGGCAGTCCCCTGTTGTGTGGTTTGCGCTAGGGCAAACGACAGAACTGGCGGTGGCGCGAAGGTCGATACGCGCCACGACGCCAAATCGAGTAGATGCCCCACGATGCTGAGATTGAAGAACGCAATCACACGCAACATCGATTATGGACCGTGAAGAAAAAGAACGATTTAAAAGAAGCAAGAAGATTAAATTCGCGCAATTAAATCTCGGGAAAGGAAAAGGGGCTACAAATAACTTCGTAAAGTTATTTAGCGAAAATAATATCGACATCGGGCTTGTACAGGAACCGCACCTGTACAGCCATAAAATAACAGGTTTTGGGATTTAAACGCAAACAGCGAACGACCGCGTAGCGGTATAATAATAAATAATGGGACGTGCGCCGGAATAATACTAAATAATTTATCCAACGAATTTTTAACAACGGTCGAAATTAAATCAGGGCTAAATACATTTTACGTGATCAGCGCGTATCTTCCGCCGGTTGATTCCCGGCGGGAAAATCCTCAAACCGAGGACTTAGTAAACCAAGTTGAAAACATTTTGCGCAAAATCGGTAGGAATAAAAATTTAATCATCGGGGGAGATTTTAATGCTAAGTCGCCATTATGGGGCAGCCCTATCGAAGACGATAGAGGCTCGCAGGTTGCTGATCTTTTTACGGGATGGGACCTTAGTGTGATAAACACTAATATTTCACCTACGTTTGAGACGCATAGAGGCAGCAGTTTTATAGATATTACTGCAGTCTCGCACGAAATGTTAGAAACGATTTGTAATTGGAAACTAAGGTCGGACGAGGAAACGCTCTCTGACCATAAATTAATAACATGGGACGTTGAAACCAAAACAAGCGCAAACGAGCAGCTAACTATATTTCCGCGGTTCTGTAATAAAAAGCAAATTGGGAGCGGTTTAAAGAAACATTTGGCGAAAGTATCCTGCGCTCGAAAATGAGCTATTTAACTGCCGAGAGGCAGACGAAGTAGAAACACTCGCGAAAAATTGAACGACGCGGTGGTAGACGCGTCGTCGTATTCCATGCCGCAAAAGAAAACATTTAAAGACAGCGTACCCTGGTGGACCCGGGAACTAACCACCAAGCGGGCAGAAACGCGTAACCTAAGGCGCCGCTATCAACGCGCCTCGGGAGATATAAGAGAACACCGGAGAATAGAATATAATCAAAGTTACCGCGAATATAAAATATTAATAGAAGAAACGCGAACGAATAAATTTAAAGAATTCTGCACGCAAAACTCAGAGAAAGAACCCTGGGGAACCGCATACCGCGTAATTAGAGGAAAACAACAAAAATCGCGCTCAGTAATATAAAGAAAACAAATGGCGAATACACGGAAGGTTTTAAAACCACAGCGGAATATTTACTAGAGAAATTTTTCCCATCGGATAATCCCGAGGGGGATGAAGGGTCGCACGATTTAATACGTCGGGAAGCTGCAAAGGCGCAAGGAACAGGTGCCGATAAGGCAATCCTAGTTCACGAGGTCGTCAGGGCTCTTAGGAGGATGAACCCTAAGAAGGCACCTGGGCATGATGGAATCACTTCAGACGCAGCTCTGCAGGCGTGCCTGTTAGCCCCGTGTGTCTTTGTTGGGTTGTTTAATCTTTGTTTAGAAAGGGCGTTTTTCCGCGTTGCTGGAAAATCCAGAATGTGAAATTTATACCCAAACCTAAAAAGGCGGATGCGTCAGATCCGGGCAGCTACCGTCCAATTAGCTTGCTACCGGTGCTGGGGAAAGTTTTAGATCGCGTTATGACTACGCGTGTTGAACACCTAGTGCGAGACAGCGGCGGTTTTAATAACCGACAGTTTGGTTTCGTGGAGGGCAAGTCGACTATCGACGCGTTAGAGTTCGTTGTCGGGGAAATTAAGCAGGCAAGAGATGCCAAAGAGTACTGTGTCGTTGTTGCTTTGGACATTTCAGGAGCATTTGATGCTGCCTAGTGGCCATTAATCGTTTGCGAGTCAGATCGTAGGGGTTGTCCGCGAAACTTGATGTCTTTGGTCAAGAGCTATTTCTCGGGGCGACTAGCACAGGTTGAAATTCCGGGTGAAGTTCTGTTGCGTGAGGTGGAAAGGGGATGCCCGCAAGGGTCATGTTCTGGTCCCACATTTTGGAAGTTGTTGTATGAGAGCATCTTTAGGGTCAAGTTGCCCGCAGGATGCTCAATCGTTGGGTTTGCAGATGACACACTTTTAATTGTAAGATCGAGATTGTTAATGGATATGCGCACAAAACCGAACGAGGCGCTTAATAAATTACACGAATGGTCGCAGGCGGTAAAATTAAAATTTAACACGGCGAAGTCAGAGGCGCTTTATTTCGGCACGAAACCAGGACAGAGACCTCCTAGGTTAGAGCTAGGAGGAGAAAATCCGTTTAAAGATTGTATTACCTACCTCGGCGTCAAGATCGACAATAAATTAAATTGGAAAGCGCACGTACAATACGTAAAAAGTAAGGGCGGCGAAATATCAAACAAAATGATGGCGGCGGCTAAAATAAAGTGGGGTTTCAGGGCGAATCGCTGAGGACGGTTTATGCCGGAGCAATTGAGCCGGCAATACTGTACGCAGCTTCTGTATGGGCAGAAGGTTGTAAAGTCCGGGAGATGCGTCAATTGACGAGCGTACAACGCATAACCGCGGTAAAAGCGGCGAGGGCGTACAGGACCACCTCCACGGAGGCTGTCCTGGTGATCAGTAGGACTCTCCCTATCGAATATGTCGTTAGGGAGATTACAGATAGACGATTAATAAATATAGGAAAAGGGCGCGAAATTATCAAAGATCTTAATCTTGGTAATAGGAAATTGCAAGAAAGATTGTTGTATCTGAGTTAGGGCACCCGGCTGATATTAGAGGATCGAGTTTGTCGAAGGTGATGAGGACGCGATGGGTATCAGAATTTATACGGACGGTTCACGTATGGACGATGGGCAGGCAGGCGCGGCGTTTGTCGTGTATAAGCAGGAAAGGGAGGTGTTTCGGTTTCAAACCAAACTCGCGAACTGGTGCACTATCTTCCAGTGCGAATTGGTAGCCATACGAGAGGCTATCGATTACGTAATAAACCATACGGGCAGAGACGAGTATTATATAATCAGTGATAGTAAATCGGCGCTAACGGCTTTAACAAACATGAACACCTCGACAGATCTCCAAGCGGACGTCTGGAGGATAGCGCGTACGGCGCTAGAGTTTCGACGTTTAAAGTTCTGTTGGGTCAGGTCGCACAATGGTAACGTAGGAAACGATAGGGCTGACGAATTAGCTAAAGAGGCCGCGACGGGCGACTTTCGAATATCACATTCGTCGATACCGAGGTCTTTAATCAAAAGAAAGCTGCGCGAAAAATCAATTCGACAATGGGAAGAGAGGTGGAACAACGCTGCCACGGGCAGGTTGACCCACAAATTCATACCGAGCATAGAAGCCAGAGGTAAGATCGAGGTTAAGCTCGATCACAAAATGGTGCAGTTGATAACAGGGCACGGCGCCCTGAAGGCGTATTTACAAAGGTTCGGTCTAACCAACAGCGACCGCTGCGAATGCGGTGAGGGCGCGGAAAGCGCAGAGCACGTGCTCTTCGACTGCCCGCTTGAGGTGGGAAATCGAGGGTTGGCTGATAGCAAACTAGCTATCCTAGGTCTGGCATGGCCAAAGAGCCTAGAGGAAGTCGGGAAGTGGTTAACCAGAAGGCGTTCTGGACAGCCTTAAAAGAATTCGCGGGAAGGGTCGCGAGATTAGACAATCAATGACGACCGCGTGTAAAAATTCGGTGGGGTTGGTGGGAGGATTGAAAAATTTTAGATTGACTTGGCGTGAGTAAGGATACGAGCATAACCAAAACCTGATATTAAATAATAAAAAAAAAAAAAAAAAGATAATTATACCAAAATGTCCAATATGCACGAGAAACCCCCACTCCATTAATACAATCACTGCCTATCTTCATAATTATGTGCGGAAAATCGGGAATAAATAATACCAAATAAACAATAACAAATAAATCATAAACCCTCATTAAATTAAATCAATAAAGTAAACAAGGATAATAAAACAGAGCGCAACCGCGCATCCCCCCAGGACTTGAAAGTGAAGTGATAGTGATAGTGATTGTGATCCCCCTAAGAACATTTAGTGCATACCCACCAGGACTTTAGCAGTGCACCCCGTCCCACCTTTAGAAGTAAGTTACAGACGACCAGATCTTCGGATGCTGGAGAATTTTATTATCGAGGTAAGACTTAAATTGTGGCGGCTGTACTCGCACAAGCATTGATTTACATTAATTAATAGTTTTCGAAATAATTTAACAAGCACGTTTGGTGTGTAAAGGCGCTAGCCGACATATGCTTGTGGGAGTGCACCTGATAAACAGGGTGATGCTTTTGCTATTTTGTGCACTGCTATATGCTTAACGCTTATTAAACATTTATTTATATATTTACATAATTATATTTATTTATATTTTATATTTGCACTTTATATTTATTTATATATAGCATGTATTATGTGGCTTATTTGTTTTGTTTGACGTTCTGTCGCCATTTTGGTTGCAGTATATATTTGGGAAGGACGAGCAGAATTGCGAAGATTGTAATCATAATATAAATCAGTTAGGGAATGATAGGGAATGTTAGGGATGGATTTAAATTAGTTAGCTAGATTTGGATAGTTTTAAGACGACCCTTCAGGTCGCACTGGTAAGCAGAACCGGCGTCTGCTATCCGGTATTACGGATCCTCCCCTCTCATTTTGCTTGTTGATCGGGTACACTCAAAAGTCAGCGCTAGGGATACCATTATTTACAACCCTGTTTTTAGTTTTTGTTTTGTTTTTGTTCCAGTTTTTGTCAGATTTTAGGTTTGTTAGATTGTTAGAGTTTGTTAGGTTTGTTAGATTTTTAGGTTTGTTAGATTTTTGTTTAGTTTTTATTTAGGGTGAATCAACTATGAAGTAAGAATAAATTAGGAGCACGACTATTTTTCGCGTTTAAACCCAATGTAGTACCTCCGGGTGGAGCATTGGGGACGTGGCCGCAAGTATAGCGGCCCTAATTCAAATTATAATGTTGTCTACCTAGGCTACTCACCAGTACAATTAATTTTTTATAAAGTTACTATGTACAAATTATATTAAATTAAATTTGTTAAAGTGTCGAAGTTTTTTTAAAAAACCAGCTCCAAAGGCCCGAACTTTAACTGGCGCAGTCGTAACGGATGTCAAAAGGGCACTGAAAATCCAAAAATCGGAAGATTGGTGACCAAGAATTTTAATTCGAAATTTTGGCAGAACCCAAACCAAGTTGGAGGAAGAACAAGCATAGTCTAAATCCAACAAACAAACCAAGGTGGACAAGATACAGCATCGATCGAGCCCACCAAAGAAACAGATGAAATTAATGTAAGTTCATTTCCATACCTTGTTTTTTAACCAAAAACTATAATTGATATATGCTAGTATTATAATTATTGATTACCATTTATTATTATTGTTTTATGAATTTTATGAATATTGTTTTGAAAATAATTACAAAGTGAATTATTTCCAAAAAAAAACGAGACCTTATTTTAAGAAAGTATTAACCTATGAGACGAATGTTAAAGAGATATTTTTTTTTTAAAAAGTAAATGAGAATTGATATTAAGAGATTCTTACCACAATTATTAGAACGAAAATAATCCAAAAAATAACTGGCGCACATTCACTAACACCAAAATAAGAAACATTAACCAGCGCGATTCAAAAGCACGTTTTCAATCCGGTAAAATAAAAACACAGAACGCAAAATTAATTTCAAAGCTAAAGCTAATCCTTTAAAGCAATCACAAAACGATTAATTAAAACATTGACCTCTATAAAACTGTATGAACCACAGCAAGAACATTGTGCATTAACTAAAACTACGGTAACCTAAAACCACTGTAATCTAAAACGCCATCCGAAGAAAGCAAGAAGCATCCTTTATTACCCATTTAAAACCTCAGAGAAAATCGCTTTCAGAACCTTGCATAGTATAAAGCAACGCAATTTGCATTATTAAATCAATCATAAAAACGCATGAAAATTACACCACGACGAGCTATAAATAAATTGCAGTACAAACACGGTATAAAATCTAAACGTCTTTCAATTAATTAATCAGCATTTATAAAGTGCATTATTCCAACACGAATACAGAATAACGCTAATAATACGCTCATAATTGTAACCTGAAAACTTACATTACGGGAGATTCAATTACAAGTCGTCACCGAGATATCTAAAAATAAATAGACGTAATACTTTATGCAAGCAGTTAGCAATTACAGAAGCGAAGTATCTAATTTCTATTAACACCTGTAAGTGTTAATAATCTCAACAAGTATAGTCATATGTACGCAATTATTACAAAGTAACAAAGTTTACATCCTTTAGTATTCAATTTCAACAATAAAGTGCAGAAGTAATTAACCTCAAGTCATAATTACGCAACTCAGTAAAACCCACGGAAAGAGCATTAATTACAAATCAACAGAATTTAACTAAAACAACGCTAAGCGAGAATAAACCCATCCATTTCAGATTCCTTAAGAAGCAGAAACTCAAGACAAATTAAAAGCTGCATAAAAACAAGCAATTAATTCAACGTTATTGAATACAAATCTCACGAGTACATCACCGCACTGTGTAACTAAGCACAAGTAACAGCGACTACGATTCTAAAAATAACCAGACGCAGTCTAAACTTAAAATTAATAAATCCAAACCAAAATTAATATTACAAGTACGAAATTAATCTCAATTTTTACCAAATTTTTTACTTACCCAATCTAAACTGAAAATTAACAAATCCTGACCAAAAATAACGCTGAAAAATAGCAAAATAAATCTCAATCTCTACAAAATTAAAAATTATTCAATCTAAAAGGAAAATTAATAAAACCAAAAGCAAAATTGACGCTATAAATAGCAAAAACAACCCCAATTTGTACAAAATTTGAAATTTTACAACCCAAACGGAAAATTAGTAAATCCGAAGCGAAAATAACAATACAAATAGCAAAATAAAGCTTAATTCAAAAAAAAAAATAAAATTTTTTTTTAAAATTTCCCAAAATCGAAAACAACCCTTAACCAACATGAGTAGCACAGAAATGCGACTCTATTTGGAGACAATACAGACATTTGATGGCACGGAAGCCCATCTCTCAAATTTCATTGGAGCATCTGAAATGTTCCTAAAAACATTCTACAAACCCGGAGATGACCAAAGAAATTCATTGCTTATACGCTTGGTAATAAGTAAACTAACCGGAAGGGCACTAACCTTAATCGCCAGTAGGGACGATTTACAAGAATGGGAACAATTTAAACAGCTACTAATTGCATATTTTGGAGACCAACGTAACATAAAATGCCTGGTACGAAACCTAATAAACCTTAGAATGGAACACAATCAATCCCCCTACCAATTCGAAATGAAATGCCAAGACGTGAGAAGTTTAATCCTAACAAAATTAAAAATCGAAGAACCCGATCAAAACGTTAGACATTTAAAAACAAAAATGTATGACGAAATAGCACTAGACACATACATAAACGCTTTACCAGAACGGCTATCGGATAAAATCAGATTCCAACGACCCCAAAATCTAGAAGAAGCTATGAGCCAAGTAATAGAAGAAGAAAATGTAATGTATTACCGCAACAGACTATACAACCTCAACGCGAATAAAAGTTATTCACCAATAAAAACCATACAAGCCACAAGACAAACAATCCCTCAACAAATATTCACACTCTTTAACGCACAAACAAATCAACCGCGAAGTAATAACCCAAGTTTTAACAATACAAATTTTAATAATCAATATAAAAAATTTTCAAGACCAACATTCAACCCAACTTTTACGAAACCCGCATTCCAACCAAGATTTAATCAAAACCTAAACCAACAAAGACCAGCATTCAACGCAAACCCTAATAGAAATACACCAATGACTAATAATAATAACAACCCTAATAATTATTACAAACCAACACCAATGGATACCTCATCTGGTAACACCAGACAAAATACAAAAGTAACACATATCCGACGAAACCCTCATCAAAAACGCAATTTTACATCGGAAGAATTATTCCATCAAGAAATAGAAAAATTTGACACTGACCAGAATAATTACATTGGGACACCTACGAACAATGAATCAAACCATGCAGAAACTTACGAACGTGACGAACAATACGAAACTTACGAGGAGTACGACGAAGAAAACTCGAACTCAAATTTTCAAATGGACAACCAAACTTAATAAACTTAAATAACATAAATCACTTAGTACTACCATACATAGAAATACCCCACGCCAAATTCAAACTATTAATCGACACTGGATCCTCTAAAACATTAATTAGCCCCAGAACCATACAAAAACATTATTTAGATTATGTAGAAAGAGAACCATTTAAAATTAAAACAGCCCATCAAACAACACTACACCAATTCGTAGCAAATATACCCTTACCGAGAACATTTAATGTTAAAATGAAACATAAATTTTGTGTATTCGAATTTAACGACAAATATGACGAATTAATCGGAATGGACCTTCTAAGAAAATTAGGAGCCAACATTGACATTAAAAATCGCTTATTAAGGACAAAATACGGAAAAATCCCAATTAAATTTCAAAACACACAAATTGAACAAAAATACACTATAGAACCCCGAACAGAAAAAAAAATAAAAATCCCAGTAAAATCTAACAAAAATTTAGGAATAATAAATCATATGACATTTCAACAAGGAGTAGAAACCCCAACTGCCTTAGTGCAAATAAAAGATAATTATGCAACCACAACAATATTAAATTCAAACGACTATCCCGTAGAATTATCATTGACCGACCCAATTAACGTAGAAGAACTAAATTTTAACGAAATGGAAATAGACGAAAATTTAGAAAACGATTACAACCCAATAGAACATGATGAAATGTTAAGAGAAAATTTAACTAACATCCGCTTTAATACCGATATCAATCAAGAAGAAGAAAGAGCAATTAAAAACTTATGTTTTGAATACCGAGACATATTCCATTGCGAAGGAATACCATTAACATTCACCAACACAGTAAAACATAATATCGAGTTAACAGACAATAAACCAATCTTTACAAAAGCATATAGACTACCTCATGCAAGCTAAGAAGAAGCTGACAGACAAGTAGCAGACTTATTAGACCAAGACATAATCCAACACTCCAATTCACCATGGAGCAGCCCCGTGTTAATAGTACCTAAGAAATTAGACGCAACCGGAAAGAGAAAGTACAGAATGGTAATAGACTATAGAAAGTTAAATGAAAAAACGGTAGATGACAAATATCCACTACCAAATATTACCGAAATTTTAGACAAATTAGGCAAATGCCAATATTTTACAACATTAGACCTAGCATCAGGATACCATCAGTTAGAGATGGAAGAAAAAGACATATCAAAAACAGCCTTTAGCACACCTAGAAGACATTACGAATACAAACGAAAGCCATTTGGATTAAAGAACGCACCCGCTACTTCCCAGAGAGTCATGGACAATATACTACGAGGATTACACAATGAAAAATGCCTTGTATACCTTGACGACATCATAGTTTATTCTACATCATTGCTAGAACACATAGAAAGATTGAAAGAAGTATTCGAAAGACTTAGACAAGCACATTTCAAAGTACAATTAGACAAAAGTGAATTTTTACAAAAAGAAGTATCATTTTTAGGACATGTAATAACACCCCAAGGAATAATGCCAAACCCAGACAAAACAAATGCAGTTCTAAATTACCCATTACCAAAAACAAACAAAGAAATTAAAGGATTTCTAGGACTTAGTGGTTACTACCGCAAATTCATTAAAGGTTACGCTCAGATAACCAAACCCCTGACAAATTGTTTAAAAAAGGGAAACAAAATTGAACACATCCCGGAATTTATCAAAGCCGTAGACAAAATTAAAAACATATTAACGAATCACCCTGTATTAGAATACCCAGACTTTACAAAACCATTTATACTGACGACAGACGCATCGAATGTAGCATTAGGAGCAGTATTTAGCCAAGGAAAAGTAGGTAGCGATAAACCTATCAGTTACGCATCCAGAACCCTGAATGAAACCGAACAAAAATATAGTACCATAGAAAAAGAATTATTAGCCATAATTTGGGCAACAAAATATTTTAGACCTTACTTATACGGAAGAAAATTTTACATATACACCGATCATAGATCACTAGTATGGCTATGCAAACTGAAAGAACCGAATTCAAAATTACAAAGATGGAGAATCAGACTCGAAGAGTATGATTACGAAATTATATACAAAAAAGGAATTTATAACAACAACGCAGACGCTTTAAGTAGAATTCAACTCAATGCATTAGAAACTGAATCCATTATAGGAAACGTAGACAAAGCAGAAATAAGGGAAGATCCAGACGAGATCGACACAATACATTCGACACAAAACGAAGAACCAAAAAACGCGATTAAAATCTTAAACGAAGCAATCGATATGAAACCTAACCAATTTATAATAACCGAAGTTTTAAATAACCCCAATCCAGTAAAATATACAAAAGTAGATAACAAAAAGATATACCAAATTCAAATAACTAAAGATGACAACGAGGAACAAATAATTAAAATTTTAAAAGAATACATCCCCGAGAAAAAACGATTTTATTTTTATTTCAACACCGAACATTTATACCAAAGATTTTCAGAATTATACATTAAACTATTCAACAACTCTGGACCTGAACTCATCAGATGTACTAGAAACTAATAACACTAGACGACCCTGACGAAATAAACGATGTGATTAGAAATCAACACGAAGGAAAAACCAACCATCGTGGAATTAACGAAACTATAAAACAACTTGTAAGACGTTATTATTTTAAAGACATGAAGGAATTGACCACAGATTTTATTAACCAATGCGAACTATGTGACAGAGCGAAATACGATAGGAAACCCCCAAAGATAAACTTAATGTTAACCAAAACACCCGACAAACCATTTCAAAAACTACATGCCGATACTCTAGTAGTAGAAGCGCAAAACTATCTAACAATTATAGACGCATTCACAAAAATAGACCAAGCAATACCAATCACATCCAAAAATAGCATCGACGTGACCCAAGGATTTTTACAATATTTCACATTTTACGGAACACCCGAATCAATAACTCTAGACAATGGTAGCGAATTTAAAAATGAGACTATACAAAACACTTTAGAACTTCACAAAATAAAAATTCATTTCATAACGGAAAACCTCCCTGAATCAAACGGACTAATTGAACGATTACATTTAACCCTGTTAGAACAAATTCGATTATTAAGAATAAATTATAAAAAGGAACATATAACCAATTTAATGTCATACGCACTAATCGCCTATAATAACACAATTCACTCATCAACAAATTTTACACCCTTAGAATTAACATTAGGACATTCAGATTCACGAAATCCCTATGACATACACTACAACAAGGAAGTATATCAACAATATGCGAAAGACCACAAACAGAAACTAAAAATAACTTATGACAAGGTAAAAGACAAATTAGAGAACGATAAAGAACGTATCACCACAACCCGAAATAAAAATACCGACTCAAATAAATTTTCAATAGGACCAACTATGTATGAGAAAAACTTTCAAAGCAAGCGACATAAAACAGCACCCAGAAATTTAGGACCATTTAAAATTAAGAAAATATCAGATAAAAACATAGCAGTAGTAGACAACGGTAAAATAACAAAGTACATTCATTTGAAAAACCTAAGACACCCTGTAATTTCAGATGGACAGTCATCACCCTTACCGTCAACCTCCACCCAGGTAGAACGGACAACCAAGTAATAATAGAAGATATAAAAAACAACCCCGGTATACCAATTAAATTAGGCAGTATGCAAAACCCAATTTACATTTACAAAATTAAATACCCTACACTCTAGCATTATTGAACCAACCGATTTATTAAACGAACTAATAAGAATTAGATCATTTATAATTAACAGTAAATTACCTTTTGATGTAACAGAATCGAACATTCTAACTTTCCAACGAAAGTTACTAGCACATACCAAGTAATCATACCCAAAACCAAATTCCTATCCCTAAATGAACTGAGATATGGTTATACAAACCAAAAATGTACTAAAGTAACACCAAACCAATACTTATGTCAATCGATGACGACAACAACCATTCAAGAAGACAGCCCTTGTGAAGTACAACTATTAAAATTCTCAAATCATTACGAAAACTGTGAATCCAAACAAGTGCAAATAACTAACATGAAAATTTAAAAAGTTACAGATAACAAATGGATAGCCATTTTCCCAACATAAGTAATAGCAACCATCCACTGCAACCAAAATGAAAATAACCAAGCATTAATCGGAAGCAAACTAATCACCCTCAAAGAAGATTGTTATGTGAAATTGAAAGATGAAGTAATCAGAGTTTATCAAGATCCCATAGCAACAAAGAAACTTGCAAACCTACCGGAACTACAGTTCAAGATACAACAAGAAGACGAAGAAATAATCAAGAAACCTATGAAGCTAGAGCATCTAGACTTAGACGATCTCAACCACGCCGTGAAATTAGTGGAAAGTTATAAAGAACAATTAAGTGAACTCAAAACGCCAAAGTTACATTATAATAATATAAGTGTTTGGACAATTGTATTAATCATTTTAATAATTTTTGTAATTATATATGTATTTTACAAAATGTACCTTAGATATAAGAATGAAGGAAACAGTTCTAGATTTAAGGAAACAAAGAGAAAAAAGAAACAATAAGTATACCCTTAGAAACAATGAATTTTAAATGAATAATGAATTTTATGTATTTAAAAATTAAGAAAAACCTTAATTTTTCATTTACGGTGGGAGGAGTTATGTATCCCCCAATTACCTATATATATTGATATATTGAATCTAATAGGAATTATTAGAAATTGTTAAGAAAAGTATAAGTTCAATGCAACATTGTAACACAAGGATAACCCAGAGAGGTTATCGACAGTTCATGAGAACGGACATGCAACTTTGCATCCGTGAGGGCAGTGATACTGCAGGTGGCAGGTCACAGGCGGTCAACATACCGCAATTACTTAGAATTAAGTTGTTACATTGTAATAAAGTGTACAATTAAGAAAAAAAGCAGACATGAGATCTGCAAGTTCCCACAAGCCGTGTGAGGGGCAGGTTATTATAAAAAGCCCGGGAGCTCAATGCCCGGCAGTCAGTCTTCGAACTCCATACTTTGTTGTTCAAGCTACTCAACCGAGTCAGTCTTGAGTTTACAGCTTTTGCATTGTTGTCTACCTAGGCTACTCACCAGTACAATTAATTTTTTATAAAGCTACTATGTACAAATTATATTAAATTAAATTTGTTAAAGTGTCTAAGTTTTTTTAAAAAACCAGCTCCAAAGGCCCAAACTTTAACTCGCGTCTTTCGGAAATTTCCCACTACTCCTTCGTCCACACGCGTCGGCGCGAAATTCGCGCTACGCACTTCTGAAGTGACGGAAATACGCGCAACAAGTCTTTTAAATTTATGGCGCAAAGTTCCCGCATATTAAAACTATATGAATGTTTACGGCCGATTTCGGCACGTAACAATCGCGACAAGGTCATAAAAGAAAAAACTTAAAAAAAGAAAATGACTGTTAGCACAGTAACATCTTAAAATCTAAATCCTAACTACCCTACATAAATCCTAACTTAAATCCTACAAAATGTTTGTTTGAGGCGCCACCTGGTTTTTTCGACCGATACAACGTTTTCCGAATTACCAGGAAACAGAATATGTAGCCCCATTGTCCTTGACTACATTTATAAGTGCACACACGAGACTTTAATGTGGCGCAGTTATAATGGACAGCACAAATTTGTCGGGGAGCATGAAACACTACTTAAACTAAGACAAATGCGACAAGTCGCCTAACCTATATACTAAACTAAAGCTGACATTACAGTTTCCTACATGCAAACGCACATGAGCGTTGCATCTAAACTGCATCTTTGTTGGCAAAAAAGTGCCCAAATTTAAAAATGTTCAAAAGAGTAAGTTACTCTTTTTAATTACTGGTACTCTAGTTTAATAAACAATACACATCAAAACTTGTCCATGACATGGTTGTGAATCAACAAATTTACCGCAAATACCACCTTACTAAATCCTTACATTGCTAACCTAACAAATTACATTTCTACCATCAGGTTAGCTTTCTCACTTAATATTCAAGAAAAATAATTCCCACGTCTGGTCATAAATACCAAACGTTAGGAAGATAAAAAGATAAAACATGATCTCAAGTTATTATCGAAGATAATAGATAAGATAACGATATTAAGCTTAAGTTATTATCAAAGATAATAGGTAAGATAACATGATATTAAACTAAAGTTATTATTAACGGTAATCGGTAAGATAACAATATTAAACTAAAGTTATTATCCAAGATAATAAATAAGATAAAGTTATTAACCTAAGTTATTATCAAAGATAATAGATAAGATAACGATAGAGTGGCTCCTTGGAGCCGTTGTATGGGAATTTCTCGTGCCCCCTAAAAAGGGCAACCTGTGAAGCAGGCCCGTTTGCAAAAAACGCACGAGGAACCGGCAAAGGCATTTGGGCGCATCCCTGCACCCGGCGTTAATTGATATCGGTGATATAATCACCCGATATCCACACGATATTTCTACATACACTCACACATTCACACACTCATACATACCTTCACTGTTAGCGCCCATATGCGCTGACAGCGGTACCGCATGACCTCACGAAAGATTCCCAGAGACGTGGTCCAGGTGTCTGTGAAAACCCCCCGCGCAACCACACGGTGACTGACGGAAATGAAAAGGCAGTAGAAAAAGAAATGGTAGAAAGAGGGAGGTAGGTATTTGGAATGCATAAGAGGCACTTCCAGGTAGAAAAAAAAATAGAGAAAGGGCTCGCATTGAGCTAAAGAGACAGAAAAAGTAGATAGCAAAGCACTACTCAACCAGCCAATGTAGTCAGTAGCCCGGAGTGAGGGAAAAATCACTCTTATGTGGTAGACGTGTGTTCCGGGACGAGAACAGGTCTACCGAAGGAAAGATAAGGCCGAAACGGAGACAGCAGGATACGAAAAAGTAGAGTTTTTGGACATGCGTCCGAGAGAAGATAGAGAATTGTCCCTATTAAAACACAAATCGGTCTGAAGGACCACCTGCGATATTAATCCGACAAGATAAAATATATCATAAGTTAACAAAATTCACTAGACTCTTAAGAGAACTAGTACAATCATTTTCCTAACAAGTGCATCCACTACGATAAGAAAATCAGACAAAAGTTGACACAACAACTTAAAAGTATCATTACAGATACAATCACACAAAAACCCAACTGTTTCAAGGTAGTTTTTTAAAACAGTAACGCCCTAAACACACAAAGATGCCTAATTATAAGCAGTTAAATACAGATACACTGTCCCAATATGCTAAAACGACCGAGAATTTAATAAGATATCCATAAGAAGCGATAGCGCCTCACCACGAAGTTCAATAAAAAACAATGAAAAAAAATGTTTATAAGTTATGGTGATTTAGTAGGAAAAGAAACAAATAATGATATAGTATAATGTGGGCGACTGTAATAATTTAGAGGAAAAACACATGGAATAGAAAATTCTAGTTTTTTGGCAAGTGCGAATATGAACTATTTCTTACAATGGCATAGGCCGCGTCTCCTATGTGAGCCCAAAGAAAAAAGCATTCACTCTTAACATCAGCTCAAACGAATCATAAAAATTCAATGAGTTATTACAACCAAAGTTACGACAATTACCACACAATTAAACGATGTAAGATATATACTAAAAACCAAATACTCTGTTGTAGGAAAAGTTCGGGGATTAATTAAATGAAGCGACAGTGTTATACTGGGGAATCTAGAGAATAAAGCGATATATAACTAATGGTAAGTTCAAGGAAAAGTCAACCAGAAGCAAAAGATAAGTAGTTTAAGGTAAATAAGTTAAACGTATAACAGGTAGATGTATAAGAGAGGGAATAAGTAATTAAAGATACTAATTGATGGTGAGAACAAAAAAATATTAGGTAAATCGTGAGGGGAATGGAACGTGAAAAACTTAACTAGCATTTTGGTCAGCAGAGAATGGCTTAAAATCTTTAATATGCCACCTGCCTTGGCGTTTTCCTTTAGTGTCTTGAAGTTCGTAGATAAGTGGACTAACGACACGGGTGACCTTCAAAGGATGAATTTAGGGGTTAATTTTGAAGAAAATTTCTTAGATGCATCCGATAAGACATAATTCCTTTTTCAAACTTGTTCGCCCAAGGCGAAGGAAATATTTCGTTTACGTAGATTATAATGGTCCTTACTCTTTTCGTAAGCTTTTAACAAATTTTTTGTAACGTCGTTAATGATAGAAGGTAATGATTGTTGGTCTTTGTCCCAGCGTACTTTATCGTCAAAATCAATTACGTTAGTATCGTCAGGAACTAAACCATAATAACTCCCATCAATTGGGGTATATCTTCCAAAAACAAGAAATGACGGAGTGAATTGGGTTGCTTCGTGTTTAGATGTACGCAAAGCTTGAGCAATTTTAAAAATATTTTCATCCCATGTAGTGTGGTCTGAATCAATATAGGAAGAGATAACGGTAATTAAAACTATATTTACTCTTTCGGTAGGGTTTACTTGAGGATGGTATTTTGCGTTAAACCCAATTTTGTGTACTTTGTAACTCTTAACGAAATTTTGAAAATCTTTAGAGATAAATTGTGCCCCATTGTCACAAAGAATAATCTGAGGAACACCAAAGATAAGAAGTACATTTTGCTCTAGAAATTTAATTATAGCAGCGGATGTAGCTTTACGTAAGGGTTGCACCATAACAAATTTAGAAAACCAATCGGTGACAACTAAAAGATATTGGTTACCTTTTTTCGATCTCGGGAGAGGTTCTAATAAGTCGAGCATTATTAATTGAAAGGGATAAAATACACGTTTAAAGTTACCCATTAAGCCAGAACGAGCCTCTTGTGAGCTCTTATGAGAACCACAAATTTTACAGTTCCTAATATAGCGACAGACAGATTGTTTTAGTGTGGGCCAATAATATAATTTACATATTTTAGCGAGAGTTTTTGTAACACCAAGATGGGCAGCTATGGGATCATCATGACATAATTTAAGCACTTCACTGCGGTTAGTGGTAGGGACAACAAGTTTCCATTCAGGGATGTTAGATATTTTGTGAGGTGAAGAAGATACAAATTTATATAATCTATTGTTGGTTACACGAAATGTAGGAAATTTATCGGAATTTTCAGAAACTTTTTTAATCATATTAAGATACCAAGTATCAAGAATTAGATTTGGAAGGTTAAGAGAGACGACATCACGAGATAAGGCATCAGGTACAATATTTAATTTGCCAGGCCTATGCCTAACATTAAAGGTGAACTAAGAGATACGCAAGTTCCATCTTGCCAAACGACCTGCGGGTTGTTTTAAGTTATTTAGCCAAGTGAGAGCTGCTCAATGAGTAATTACGGTAAAATGTGTACCTTCAACATATCCTCTAAATTTTTCGATGCCAAAGATAACGCCCAATAATTCTCGTTCGGTAGCTGAATATTTTTGTTCGGCAGAAGTTAAGGCACGACTCGCATAAGAGATTGGGTGTTCTAAGCCATTGCTCACCTGAAGCAACATTGCACCTAAACCAGTAAGTGAGGCATCGGTTTGTATATAAAATGTTTCATCGAATTTGGGCGAGATTAAGATAGGTACTGAGGTGATTAACGTTTTAATTTGTTCGATAGCCTGTTGAGCTTCTAAATTCCACTCGATAGTTTGGGACTTCTTTTTATTTTTAATTAAAGCGGTAATGGGTGTAGATATAGTTGAAAGATTGGGTAGAAAGAATAGCTAATTATTCCAAATAAACGTTTGATTTCGGTAACAGTTTTAGGTGTTTTGAATTTAGTAATAGCGTCGACTTTAGCAGGATCTGCTCGTAAACCTGTTCCATCGATAATAAAACCAAGAACTGTAAGGGACGAACAACAAAATTGACATTTCTCCCAATTTATCTTAAAACCTGCTGCATTTAGGCGTTCTGCCACTTCATTCAATGTGGCGATATGTTCGTCAAAGGAACTTGAAATAACTAAAATATTGTCTAAAAATACAAAGGCACGTTCCTGATGTAAGATAGGACCTAACGTTTGATCCATAGTACGTTGTAGGGTTTGTGGTGCGTTACAAAGACCAAATGGCAAAAAATTATATTCGAAAAGACCTCGACCTGGTGAAACGACTTTTGTTCTACAGAAGGCACCACGTTGTGAGCGCCACTGAAACGTTATTTCTTCTACCTTGAGGCGCTAGTGTAACTTATTTTTCTTAATGGGCGCCAGTGAACAAAAATCTTTCGACATAGCTAGGGGTCTATTCCTGGGTAGAGCAATAAGAAGTGGGGGTAAGTCGAATTCTGTTTGCAAACCAAAACTAAGCTAAATTAAATAGGCGCCACCATGTCCTGAGATAATTACGATAATAGCAGAGCACAGTTCTAAGGGCGGACGTGGAAACCCAAAGATAAAATGATCGCCTTCGTTAACAAAAACCTGTCTTTTCAAAATAAAACGCAGCTCCTGTAAGAAATTGCAAAGATTAAATAAATAAAAAAGTAGAACACCATTTGTGTCCTATAAAAGTATAAAAAAAAATAAAAAAATGTATATCCAATATGATATTGGCACCAAATTATTACTCAAAAATTTTATTTTTGTGTAATTAGATTTAATCGCATTTGACCAAAATAAAAGCCTCAAAGTTGAACTAATTGTTTACTAAAGAAACTCTCTTTTAAAATTTCGAAACTTTTTAACAAGTATCAAAAATGTATTATTAACATCTATATCAAAGTCAAGGTTTTGACTTTATAAAACAACCAACTACACTTTAAATATGAACCTGCTTTAAACATTTGAGTGAAAATAATTTGTAAGCATAATACACTGAATTACGTTCTAACCTGGGCAGATCTTTTCAGGTAGATTACAATTTCTAGAATCTTATACAAAGTGTTTTTAAATTTTAAGATTTAAATTTTTGTGATTTACATGTAGATAAATGCTAATCACAAAAATAGGAATGTTTGGTTTAAACTCAATGACAGCTGCACGAAGCATTTGTTTTCACGACAACATCTGTCAATTGTGCAACACAAAAAAATATGACGTCGAAAACATACGTTGAAATTATCCAAGGTTCAGATGGAACAAAGCTTGTAATTATAAAAACCTAATCTGACAAAATTTTGTTCTACGGCTTATAAAACCAGTTCAACAATAGTTGAGAATTACACAGATTACATGTTGAAAACATAATAGCAACTTTACGTGCTCTATATGATAGTCTGTTTATCAAATTTTTATGACATTCAAAACACATGCATGAAATATCTTATATCTAATAACGAACCAAACTGCTTTTGTTGCTCCACGATAAATCGAGATGGAAATTTATATTCTTCAAACAAAGTTACCAGCCATTTCTAACTGGAGGCGACTGCAATCCAAACTAACATCCATAATTCCGAGTTAACAAATTTCTTAGTAGACAAATTTCAAATCGACAAATCCTAAGTGACGAATTTTAAATGATGAATCCTACAGGACGCGCTAAATAAATTAAACCAAATTAAATTAGTTCGTAAAATATATACTTTACCAACCGTTAGTAGAAGGTATCTTAATAGTTTCAGGTCGAGCACGACCTGACCTGCTTACTTTAGTAATTGATGCGACGGTCGCCTGCCTCTAGCCGAGAATACATGTTGATAAAGCTGTTGCTAGCGGGCGACTAACTTAACAAAACAAGAACCAAATTGTCGCGACGTTAGAGGCGTGGAATACGAAAGAAATAACTAGAGATGCGCGTGGAAATAACTTTATGTGACACAGATATTTTAATATAAAAAGATTAATAAGGAATAATGCACGCTTAGCGCATTATCCTCGTAATTTAATGCGAATAATTATTACTGAAATTAAAAATGTTACACTACCCCTTTCCCAAAAGAAAAAAAATCTTTTATAACAAAAAAGTTTTAAGCGAAAAACAAAAAATTTTTTTTTTATAAGAGCTTTTATCAAACTCCTAACTAACATCACAATTATTTGCTAAACATCACAGTTTACGAATTAGAAATACTTATATAATCAACATCCAGAATAACTACGAAAATTATGAGAACGAGAGGGACTAATATATACAAATTTGAGTGTGCTGGTAATTACGTGTACCAAACGTCTATTGGGAGACAAAATCGGGGAGTCATAACCGGTATAAGTCAAAATCGAGAGAAGTCAAATCAAAAAGTCAAACACTCCACGGGACAAAACAAATTAATTTAAGTTTAAGGGAATTTTTTTATTAGAGCAAGAATTTTCTTACTCCTACTGAAGGCAGTACGTACTAACTATAACTAAACACAACATAAAATATCCAAACTTTCCAAAAATAACAACTCCACTTCCTGGAGCTCAAGCAATTTTACCAACCAAAAAGGACGCTACCACATCAAAACAGCATCATAATACAAAATATTATCAGCTCAAAGTGATAACCAAAACCAAAAATAAACTAACCAACAGGTTACTTACAAAAATGGCGGTGAGTGCACATCACCACTATAACTCAAAGTGCTAGAAGTTTTGTTTCTACTAAACTTAAACTTCTACGCAAATATTTCACAAACCAAAACTCTTACTACAAAACCGAACCAGTCAGGGCTGAAATTTCCTTCATCCTACTAATTATCCTATCACTAATTTCCAAACATCATCACCTATTAGTGATGGATCAAATGGTGAGGTTCACCATGCAAACCTCTGACCTTACCAAACAAAAAAAATTAAAGAAAGGTCAAAATCAAGGGAAAGAATACGCCAATATTCTCTCTACCTAAATATGTAGAAATCAATAACAAATCACTAAACAATTTGTATAGTCAACTTATTTCTACTTTCAAACAATATCTTCTACTAGCGCGCGACAACCTAAACTAGTATGTACATCAACGTACACTACAAAACCAATACTAAATTTTGACTACAAGTTTCCATAACCATACAAAATTTCCAAACAAAATACGTTGCAAAAGGACAGTCTTCATTTAGTATCAGTTATAACCATACTAAATCAAAAATCAGAACAAACGAAACAAGCAAACAACTGATTTACTTATAATCAAAGAAATGACTGAACTGGAACTAATCTTCAGGATCATCATTCTCATCTGGGTCAGATGCAGCAAAGGGCTTCAAATTTTTAACATGCCATTTCCCTGCTTTTGATCCATCTTCATTCTCTAATTCATATACTAAATTGGAATGTTTTTTACGAACTTTGCACAAAACAAATTTTGGAGCTAATTTAGCGGAGAATTTATCACCAGCACTCGAAAGTACCTTATTAGTCCTACATACTCTTTCTCCAACTTGAAATGAAATGTCTCTTCTTCTAAGATTATAGCGTTTACTCGAACGCTGATAAGCTACGTGTAAATTTTCACGGACATTCCCAAAAATATCGAACAAAGATTGACGATCCAAAACATAGGAAGGTCTACTGCTAGAAACAACATCAACATCTTTACCGGGTTCAAAATTGTTACTATAAGCTTTTCCACTTAAGGGTACCTGACGACCAAAGACTAAAAAATTTGGTGAATAGTTGGTGGATTCGTGTTTCGCTGAATTAACTGCATACTGAATCTTTGATATCTTAATATCCCACGTATCATGTTCTTCTACGTATGAACGGATTGCAGTACCAACTGTCTTATTAATCCTTTCCACAAAATTGCATTGAGGAGCATAAACAGCATTGTACCAAATCTTTTGGATTTCGTACTTTGCACACAAAGCCTTAAAAACACGACCAATCAACTGTGGACCATTATCACAAATAACAAATTGTGGTACGCCGTAAACAAGAAACACTTTTTCGTCTAAAAATTTTTCAATCAAATGTGTTTTGGCACTGCGCAAAGGTTGTAGAATCGAATACTTTGAAAACCAGTCGCCAACAATTAAGAGCCATTTATGTCCGCGTTTGGAACGAGGGAACGGACCCATCAAATCCAAAGCAATGGTTTGGAACGGAAATCTAACCTCTTTTTCCTTTCTCATCATGCCAAGAGGACCTTTATTTGGTAGTTTTTGAGCACCACAAATCAAACATTTCCGACAAAACTTACGTACATCAAAAATCATTTTTGGCCAATAATACAATTCTTGGACACGAGACAAAGTTTTCAAAGAACCAAAATGTCCTGCAGTAGGGGGGTCATGACATGATCTAATGACATCTTTACGCTGAGATTTCGGTACTAAGTGCTTCCACTCTACAATATTCGCTGAATGAGGTAATTTGGAAAAAATAAACTTAAAAATAAAACCATCTTCCACTTTCCATTGGGGGTAGCTTTTAGGCGACGACAAAATTTTCTTCCTTAAAGATTCATACCACAAACCTACATTATCAAGTTTGATCTCTACTAAATGAATTTCAGGATTTTCTACAGGAACAGCACGACTATCAAAAACGGAACTTCACGTTCAAGTGATTTTACTCGAATTTTTAATTTAAGGGAACCCGTTACATATATTTGATTATCGTCGGCTAAATTTATGGAAGTTTTTTCGGGAGCAATTTGAATTTTAATATTTTGTTTAGATAATTGTTGTAGACCTTCATTGTTTATAAGGGAGCATGAGGAACCTGTGTCCAGTAAAGCTATTACATATAAGGAATCAATCGAGATGGGTAAATGTGGACGGTTATCGAAAGGTTTTTTTAACAAGTTGTAAGGCAGCAGACTTTTTATGGTAAAAGGAATTAACGATTTGTAGCCAATTAGACCACTCTGACGGGGTAGTATAACATAATTCTTTTAATGAAGGCAAGGCATTTTGTAAATTCAAAGTAGCGATATTATTGTTAGATATATTTAATAAAGGTACAGCGTTAGAGGTAGTTTTATGCTTTAAATTTATTGACGTCTGGGTCCGTTGAATGGTTGGTGTTGAGGACAATTTTGATTCCTTGAGATATTCACGTCCTGGGTAGGAATATCTCGACGGGAGTTTTCCGATACGTTAGAATTACAATTCGTACAGTTAGATTTATAGATATTAGCGCGGCCACAGCCATAGCAAAAAATATTCTTGGGGTATGTGCAAACGTTGTAGTTATGTCCACTTTTCTTACAATTCCAACAGGTAAGTGAGTTATTTGTTGAGGTAGAAGGAATATTAAGGGTAGATACTTTAGAAAAAAATTGAACTTGACACGCTAAATCGGGTTCTAAAAGGCCAGATTGTTTTTCTGGAGGAGGACGGTATTTGTCCACCCGCAACTTTACTTCTTGGAGCGAACGACATAAATCTTTGAATTGAGGTAAAGAAGAAATGTGTTGTAACGCTAGGCGTTCGGAAAAATATGGATTTAAATTTCTACGCAACTGATCGATAGTTTCAAATTCTGATGGTTTATTATCAAGTCTACTATATAAAGCTTCTATTGAGGTAATAAAGAAAATTACATTTTGTCAGGTCCTTGGGTTCGATTTCGTATCTCATTCCAAAGGTCGGTAATATAACCATGCAGTAAGAAGTCCCGTTTTAAACACGTAACTAATTCCTCCCAGGTAGAAATCTGAGCTCTAATGCTACGATACCAGATTAAGGCGGAATCAGAGAATAATTCACCCGTTGAAACAAATAAATCTTGATTTGTACAGTTACGTGAAATTCTGAAATCGTTGATTCTATCAAGAAAAGACATTAAAGAATTTTGGGCGTCAAAACCCTGAAAAGTTAAACCCCATATATAGACAGGTATGGATTTCCCCAATGATGGAGTTTGAGAAATTGCGAGATTTGATAAAGGCACAGATATATCTGTGTCTGCATTTGGGTTAAGTTTATCAAGAACTATTCCTTCAAGTAACAAAATATCCGATAAAAAAGTTTGTTTAGCTTGGGTCGCTTGTTCATTGTCAAATAAACACAAGTCTATTCGTTGCTTAAGGTGAACAATGCGGGAAACCACGCGCTTTAATTCCATTTCGCTTGGGCCGGGATCAATTTTGTTTATTATATTAGTTATATCTTCAAGGGATTGTTTAATTTCAGACATATTTTGAGGTAAATCAGAAACAATTACTTTCGAAATGGGTAGCCCTTTAGCTTCTTGCGCTAGTATAGCTTTAAGTTGCAATTGTCTGTCATTTTGGGTAGATGCGGGTTTAATACTTCTACATTCGATTTCGTAAATTAGCTCCAAAGACTTGAGATGAGTAATATTCATTTTAAGGTAGTATTTGAGACAAAAAATATACGAAATTTAAGATACTATAATTTTTCACAAGATAAAAGGTATACCAAACTTCAATTGGTTACGTTAAATGTATTTGAAGGTAAAATCTTCTTTAAAAAGGCATTTGTAGGTTACAACTATTTAAATTACTAAGAAAACACTTTTAAAACGGTATCAGGGCAAGATAGTATTTAAGAAAACAAATACAACAAAATTAGGTTACTATAACGTTTTAGAACATATACTAAAAGATCAGTTAATTAGAAAATCTATATTTCGAGATGGAATTTTCTTTATGTAGGTAATTATAATTTATAATTAATTATTTAGGTTATAAAAAGACACTCAAAATTATAGAAAGATACATTATATGTGTTATTTAAATGCTAGCTTTAAAAATTAATCCAAAAACAAGTTAAGATAAGTTAAAAAAATTTCAAAAGTAAAGTGATTATTTTAACTACATTTTACAGCAATTTTAAAAAAAAATTTCACTTTTCTTTCATAATAGGTAGAAAATAAGCTGTTTACTTATAATTAAAAATACTTACATTCAAAATTATATGATGCAAACATGTATGTAAGTGAGGTTATATTATACTATATACACTGCTGAAGGAAAACACTTTTAATTCTATTTCAAACAAACCAGTCATTTATTTAAGACAATTCAAGTTAGGAAGGACACTACTTTTAAAGTTACAAGAAAATTAATTGGATTAACACTACACTATTAAAAAATATATACCATGAATTTCAATAGTCAATATGGCGGTTTATGTTAAATCATCATAACAGCTGTCATGTCATTTTAGGTAGCTCTACAGTAACTTAGAGGTACCACCCTAAATTTTTATGAGTTAATAGATAATAAAATAATGATAATTATATTTTTTTAAATGAAAAAGCTATAGATATCGTTAATTAATACATTATAAAGTATAGAAACAAAAGAAAAGATTTTTTTACAACCAAATACCACGTTGAAGGCGTCATTATTACAGTCCCGTCGATGCGATACATGCGACACAAATGACAGTTGGTAACGATATTACATAATGTGGAAATTAACGCGCCAATTGTCAATGACATCACACAATATGCAAATTATTGCAACACCTTTTTTAAATATACAAATTATATAAAAAACCCCCACGGGGTACTGACGTGAATAGGCAAAGCTTCCTTCTGAATTACTTCATGATGGTGGCGGCTTGCATCCGTATTACTTCATGATGGTTCTCGGGTCGTGGATGTCCTAAGCCAGGTTGCATCCAAATTCGGTCGTCTTCTTCCTATGTAGAGGTACGATAAGGAACGGGTTTGGGGAACGATAATCAAAAAAGGCAAAAGGGAATCTACATAATAAAAAGATACGATAAGATACCAGACCGACCACTCTTGTTCACGTTTCGAAGGCAAGTCCCAACGCGTCTTTCGGAAATTTCCCACTACTCCTTCGTCCACACGCGTCGGCGCGAAAGTCGCGCAACAAGTCTTTTAAATTTATAGCGCGAAATTCCCGCATATTAAAACTATATGAATGTTTACGGCCGATTTCAGCACGTAACAAAATTAGGTAGATGGCAAGAATATATAGGGAATTTATATGCAGCAGAGGAACTAACTGCTTCAGAACAGGAATCAGACATTGAAAATGATGACTTGGGAAAGGAGTGAGATAAGTATGTGCCCTATCCCCATTAATTTTTAACTTGTACATTGAAGATGCAATGAATACTGTAAAATGCGGGAAGACATTTAAAATTATTATGCAGGGACAAAAAATTGATATGCTTAGATTTGCGGTATTAGCATCTAGCAAGGAAGAGTTAGAAGCTGCTTTTAATGTAATGGAAACAGTTCTAACAGAGAGATACGGTATGAAAATTAACAAAACTAAAACTATAGTACTAGTATGCAAAAGAGGGGAAAATAAATCAAAAACAAGAATACAAATAGGTAACAAAAACTTACAAGAGGTTAAGGATTTCTGCTACCTAGGAAGCGAAACAACACAAGATGAGAAAAGCGCAATAGATATAAAACAAAGATTAACACAAGGTCGTGCAACATTTAACAAAAAAAAGCAACTACTGTGTTTAAAGACTACAAACATAGAAACAAGGAAAAGATTGCTTAAAACATATGTGTGGAGCACAGCACTGTACGGCTGTGAAACCTGGACAGTAGGAGAAGCGGACAAGAAAAACATAGAAGTTTTTGAAATGTGGTGCTACAGACGTATGATGAAAATATCATGGACAGACAAAGTTAAGAACGAAGAGGTACTAAAAATGGTAGGGGAAGAAAGAAATATGTGGACAACGGTAAAAAATAGGAGAGATAGGATGATAGGCCACATACTACTGCATGAGGGAATAGTGCGGAATATATTAAAAGCAGAGATAAGAAAAAAGAGACGTAGAGGTAGACCTAGGTTAGACTATTGCACGCAGATAGTGAAAGATGTAGGCTGTAGGAATTTCAGGAAAATGTGTAGGCTAGCTCAGAATAGAAATCAATGGAGGTACGCATCCAACCAGTCCCAAGATGAATAAATTAATGACGAAAAAGTAATTGTACTTAAACATGATGATTATTATAAGCAACTACAAGTATTGGTTGAGCAACAATCTCGAATAATGTTAATTGTGTGAAAGGATTTACTGGAAAACTATTATTTTGGCAAATGTCTAAGTGTTGGGGGATCCGGGCAGCCACAGGCTGCTTA
Source organism: Platerodrilus igneus (assembly GCA_036346225.1). Lineage (NCBI taxonomy): Eukaryota > Metazoa > Arthropoda > Insecta > Coleoptera > Lycidae > Platerodrilus > Platerodrilus igneus. The sequence goes on along the minus strand of JARFIW010000982.1, from coordinate 5,742,902 downwards.
ACCCCCTTCACAGAATCTCTGTGAAAAAGAGCATAAAATTAGAAAACAACAGAAGGGGAACCGAGCTGTATTACATGCTGTGTGAGAATTTCAGGAAACTGTGTAGATTAGGTCAGAATATAAATAAGTGCAGGTATGTGTCCAACCAGTTTTGAGACGGAAAACCTAATGACGAAAAATAAGAGCAGATAAGTCTGATGATTATTATAAACAACTACAGGTGTTGGTTGTGAAATATCTGCGACTAATGTTGACTGCGCGAAAAGATATATTGGAAAAAATATTAAATCGGTAAATGTTTAAGTGCTGGGGGAACTTGGCAGCCACAGGCGGCTTACCCCCCTTCACAATCAATGAATGTTGGAGATATAGGGTATATAATTGTAAAACAATAGAAGGGTACCAAACTGCATCTAACAAGAAAGAACAGCGCTTATGATAAACGACAAGAAACATAGAACAAGAAGAAAATTGTTGAAAGCATATGTGTGGAGCACAGCACAGTGTGCCTATGAAATACGGGCAGTCTGAAAAGCAGACAGAAAAACGGTAGCAGCCTTTTGAAATGCTGTGCGTCAGATGTATGACAATGGACAGACAAAATTAATAACAAATAGGTTATAGAAATAGTAAAGGAACAAAAATATTTGTGGAAAAAATAGGATAAATAGAAGGGCAGAATACGTTCTAAGGCATTTTTGGGATATAGTATGGGATATATTACCAGCAGAGATAGGAAAAAAGAGGTAGATGTAGACCTAGATCAAATAGTGATAGATGCAGGCTGTGCAAATTTTAGGGAAATCTGTAGGTTAGTTCAGAATAGGAAACAATGATGGTACGCGTCTAACCAGTTCCAGGACTGAAGACCTAATAAAGATGATATATTTTTAAGCTTTCTAAAAGCAGTCGTGAAGGAGCTTGTGTTATCACGATTATTGTCACCGCTAGTTAAATTCTGCTAATAAGTAACAACTGTAATTGGGTTCTTCAATAGTAGTAATCAAATACGACCGTGGAAAATGCAAATATTACATTTGACACACAACAAAAGATTAAAACAACTCGAGATGTTAACTACCTTGATAACAATTCAGAACAAGAACGCTAATAATTACTAACAACGCTTTAGGACAAATGTAAACATTGACGATGAGCTGGCACTATAACGCGCAATATGGTAGCCGATGCTGACCTTGAATTTATGTAGACTATCTTCTACTCTATACATCTTGCACAAAGAGTACCAACGTAAATCTCACTTTCTGTAATTATTGCATTCACAATTTGTTTACTTTAGAGTAAATAACGATTTTATTAGAGGTAATGCTTTTAATTATATTCTGTTTTTAAATTATCTGATTGCATTGAACTTTAATACTTATTTGATGTGATTTGTTTGTTTTAAGATAGCTGTAGCAGAAGTACATATTGAAGTATTACACCATAGGTCGTTAATGCGTAAATATTTTACCTTTATTTATTTACTAATTAAATAATTCTCGAAGGGCCACTTAAAAGTTTATTATTATAATGGTTGATTAAAAACATTACATTTTTTAGGTAACTTGAAGTTTAATTACATGTAGAAAAACACAACTTGAAGACGCACCTTCAAGTTCAGAGTATAAACATGAACTAACTTTACACACACTTTCTTAAGAAACATTTTACCTTAGTCCTGTTCATAAAACCCATTACCTGTCTTAGAAATTCCACAAACCCCTTTGTTAGAAAACATTTACGTATTACTCATACATTCCTGGTTTACCTGAGACTGACGGCAATAGATTAAAACATGTGATAGGACCCTTTGCAAGTTGAAGGAAGATTGAAAAACTTTCACTGTGTTAGTCATACATTCGGTCTGCTAAGTAATATGAACCCTAATTTTAAACTGAAATATTATTTAATGGTTCGATTTCTCGAACATACTGCCCCCCCCCGTTGAAGGCTTGTCTTCAACAAACAATTAATTCCTTAATTAAAAAAAATTTTCCTTTGTTGTTTTTTTTTCTATAACTGAAACCTACTAACTAACTAGAGAAACGCAAAGTTGTGTATTAAACATAGTATCTAAATAACTACTCTACATAAACATTTTATTTAAACATTATCTATGGAGTTAAATTTCTTCATTAGGAAGACGGCATAATTTTGTAATATTTCTGACAAATACTCCATTTTGAGTTTTAACCTTAACTGCTCGAACTTTATTATCTCGACCACATATTAATTCGATAACTTTCGCCAAAGGCCAATTAAGTGGACAGGTATGTTCTTCCTTGAGTAACACGATGTCGTTTAACTTTAAATCCTTTGAAGGAGTAAGCCATTTTGGTCTATTCTGAAGTTGATTCAAATACTCCTTTACCCACCTTTTCCTAAAATTTTGTTGCACATGAGTGCATTTTTGATATCGTGTTTAACGATTTTCAGAAGTTTCTGATAAATCTTTTTCAGGAAATGCCATAAGGCTACCACCGATTAAGAAATGTCCGGGCGTCAGACAATTAAGATCGTTTGAATCACTGGAAAGAGGTTGAAGACGTCTTGAATTTAAAACCGCTTCGATTTGGGCTAAGATTGTAGTAAATTCCTCAAACGTGAACCGCGACTCTCCTACAATACGGATTAAATGAAATTTTGTACTTTTTATAGCTGCTTCCCACAGACCTCCCCAGTGCGGACTTTTAGGAGGAATGAATTTCCATTCTACTTCCCTAGCTGCTAAGAAATTTTCTACCGAATCAATGTTTGCCCTTTTTTTGAAAAAATCGGAAACTTCTTTCAATTGGTTTTTTGAACCTAAGAAATTAGTGGCATTGTCCCTATAAATAATTGAGGGATTGCTTCTTCTAGAAATGAATCTTTTTAGGGTTAAAATGAAAGCGTCTGTGGACAGGTTAGATACTAATTATATATGCACTGCCTTAGAAATCAAGCAAATGAACACTGCAATATAACATTTTGTCAAAGGAGCTCTTCTTAAGTTTGAACCTTTTACAAAAAATGGGCCACCGAAATACACACCGACCTTGGAAAATGGCCTGGCAGGTTGTAATCTGTCGCGAGGTAAATCGGACATTATTTGTTCACATGTTTTAGCCTTACATCGATAGCAAATTAAACAGTTTCGGATTATTCTTGTTATTTCTGTAAGACCCTTTAGGGGTCAGTATTTTAAGCGAACGTTCGACAAAGTGGTTTGCGCACCAGCGTGTCCTAATCTTAAATGTTCATAATTAATTATCATGTTGGTTACGAAATTCTTTGAGGGTAGCAGAATTAGGTATTTTTGGTCGTAGGGTAAATCTGAGTAAGACAACCTACCTCCTACACGAAGAATACTATTATTATCAAGAAACGGTGACAAATGTAATAATGCCTTATTTGCAATTATTTTATTAGATTGTAGTTCTGAAATCTCTCTAGAAAAGGACTGTTGCTGTATAATCTTAATTATGAGAAGTTCAGCTCTTTGGAGTTCCTCTACCTTTAAGGAACCAGAATAAATTTTCGATTTGTTTTGTAGGTTATTTACAAATCCTAGACAGTAGGCTATCACTCTTTTTAGTTTAATAATTGAAGAAAATTTAAAGATAATGACTTTCCAAAAATTTGAACAAGTGTCTTGTTTAGTGTTATATAAAACAGTTTTAATGTTTCTTTCTTCTGTAACATTGCACACACGAATTTCTTTACAGTCAAACTCGTCTAAGTTTAACTCTGAATTTTTTAGAAATTGTGGCCCTTGCCACCAAAGAACAGATTTTATTATTTCCTGTGAGGTCATTCCCCTCGAAAGAAAATCAGCAGGAGTATTCTCGCTCTTAATATGACGCCACCGACAGTTTGACGTTATTCGTTGAATTTCTGAAACTCTATTGGAAACGAAAATTGACCACCTAGAAGGGTGTGCGTTTAGCCAGCACAGTACAATTTGGAAATCGGTCCACAAATTGATGGTAGAAATATTTAATTTATCTCTATAAATCGACAGTATTTTTCTTGTTAAATTTGCTAGTAGCAACGCACCACACAGCTCAAGGCGAGGTAAAGTAATAGTTTTTACCGGAGCATCGCGACTTTTTGAAGTTATGAGGTTACATGACACGCAATTATTTTTGTAAATAGCACGTACATAAACTGCAGCACCATACGCCTTCAAACTAGCGTCACAAAATCCATGTATTTCAATTTTGCATATTTCGTCTTTAAGGAATAACACCCTCGGAATTTTTAGCCTTGAAAGTATGTGAATGTTCTCTGTGAATTCTAACCACTGATGTGAAAGTTCACTAGTCAAATTTTCATCCTAATTTATCTTAGAGAGCCAAATTTTTTGCATTAGAATCTTTGCTATGACTATGACGGGAGAAATTAATCCCAATGGATCAAATATTTGCGCTATTTGAGACAACACTGTACGTTTAGTTATTGAGTGTTCCCTTGAAATTTTTGGAAGTGAAACTGAAAATTAATCCGAATTTGGATCCCAAGAAATACCTAAAACTTTATTAGAAGGGTGATCAACGTTGATCTCTACATGATCTTGAGAAATATTTTGTATAATCTGTTTGAGAAATTGAAAATCGTTAGAGCACCATTTATGCATATGAAAATCCGCTGAATTTAGAAGCTCTTTCAATTGTTTGTACATTTTTGTTAAATTGTCTAGTGAATTACTACCACATAAAATGTCATCAACATAGCACTGCGAAAGGAGTGCATCTGATGCGAGAGGATATTTTTCTTTATTTTGAAATGCTAGTTCATTTAAAATACGGGTCGCTAAATATGGAGCGCTATTTGTACCATATGTTACCGTTAGAAGTTCTAAGCACTTCAACGGTTCTTGTGGAGTGTTGCGCCACAGAATATTCTGGAGAAACGTTTGAGAAGGATTGATTCGGATCATTCTGTACATTTTTTGTATGTCACAGGTAAAAACAAACGTAAAGGTTCGGAAACGACATAGTATGTCAAATAATTCTGGTTGGACAGAAAACCCTTTAAACATTATATCATTTAACGAAACACCTGTGGAAGTTTTCATACTTGCATCGAAGACGACGCGCAATTTTGTTGTGCAACTATCTTCTCTTAATATTACACAATGGTGGGGAAGAAAATATTTGTTTTCATTGATCTCATTTTTGAAGGATAATGGAATATATCTAGCATGATTTAGTGAAACATACTCATCTATAAAGGCCTTATACTGCTTAAACAAATCAGCATTTTGTTCAAAACGTTTTTCTAAATTTAGAAACCTCTCTTTTGCCAATAAATAAGAATCGCCCAACTTTAAATGTTCTCTACAATTTTTTAATGGTAAATTTACTTGAAACAAACCATCTGGCAATCTTTTAGTACTTTCAAGAAATATTTTTTCAGTTAACTGTTCATCCGGAGTACGAATTTTAGTTTGGTTTGGAACTTCTTCTATTTCCCAGAATTTTTGCAACATGTCATTAGGAATGACATCTTGTATAAAGAAACAATTTTAGTCACCATGGAATTATTTTGCTTAGCCATATGTAATATGGCTTCTTGAGGAATTGGACCACCTACAATATAGCCTAAATTAGTTTCAATTAAACTAAGGAAATTTCTTTGAAGTCTTATTATACCGCCAGTAACTAGACTATAATAGATGTCTGCTCCTAAGAGAAGATCAATTTTTGAAGGAATATGAAAAGTAGGGTCCGCTAACTGAATATTTTGTGGAATTAGAATTTTGTCTCTATTCAACAACAACTGCGGTAAATTGTATGAAATTCTTTTAAGTACAGAACACGTAATATTGAAACTTATATTTGTCTTTACATTTGCTAGAATATTTATGTTCACTATTTTGTTAGATTTTGTAGCTATACCTCTAATACCGTTTATTTGAATGCCTCTTTCTTGGGGACTATATTTCAGTTGTAGTACAGCATCTTCAGTAATCAAAGATGTGGTACTGCAAGAATATAAGACAGCCCTTAGTTGAAAAGGGCAACCAACTACATCCAATACTGTCACCATAGCCGTAGCTAACAGTGCTTCACCACTAGAGGAAAAGGTTGAAAGAACGACATTTTCTTGGGTAGAGTTTCCAGCGGTGTGATCGTTGAAGGAAGTACCGTTACCGTCCGATTTCGAGGAACGGGAAATTTCAGTATCGTTTTTTATTCGTTTAGAAAAACCGGAAGAATGGGAAAAACTAGCATTTTGATTTCTTTGATTCGCTTGTTCACTGTTGATTTGAAACCTTGTTTGAACATTGTTCGAACCCTTGTTATGAAAATTTTTATTCCATCTCTCTTCATGTAATAGAGTGTGATGTTTACCTTGACATTTAGAACAACCATGGGAACTACATTCATACGTGTAATGATTATATGCCGGACAATTAAAGCACAGTTTATTTGTCTTAACGAAATTTCCTTTTTCTTGATAAGAGAGACCACCAAATTTTGTACATTTATAGATTGTATGATTATTTAAATTACAGAATAAACATTTTTCCTTACTACAACCAGTATATTTCGATTTATTAAAATTATTAGAATGAAAATTTGCACGTTCACTTTGTGAATTTTGTGATATATGAACATAATGGGAACCTTTTTGATTGTGGGGCCCTTTTTGACATTGACCTAAATCAGGAATATTTGAACGTTCTAACACCGAACATCTTTGTTCTAAAAATTTAAAGAACTGGTCTAATGTAGGCCTTGAATTGAGAGGAATATCAAAATCAAATGCCTTTCTCGTTTGACTGTCTAATTTTTGAGAAAAGATGTACACTAGTATCAAATCCCAATCTTTAACATTTACTTTCAAATTGTTTAACCCTTCTAAGTTTTGTTTTAAAAAGGTAATAAAAGTTCCAAGGGAACCTGCATCTGTTTTACTCAAGGAATTTACATCCAACAAGCTTTTTATATGAGCATAGATTATGTTCAATTGATTTTCATATCTACTCTTTAATGAATCCAAAGCTACTTTGAAGTTATCACTAGTTAATTGTAGATTAGCAATTAGACTCAGGGGCTCGTCTACTAAATAGGATTTGAGATAGATTAATTTGTCCATGTCAGTTAACATTGAATCCTTTATTATTAAATTTTCAAAAAGCTCAATAAATGAATTCCAACCTGTCGGATCCCCAAAAAAGTGTGGAATTTTTAATTGTGGTTTATTTACATTTGAAATTCCTGTAAGTGATTTAGTAGAATTAGGACTTTGGTTCACAATTGTTTGAAATGAATGAATTTTTTCTTGAAAAAGCGTTAAAAGCGAACAATATTTATCTTGAACACCATCGCTATCAGCTGATTGTGATACATCTATCACTTCAATTTCATCTTGAATTAAATTGTATTTGTCAAAAGCCTTAGTTAAAAATTCTAGTCTTGTTTTAAATGCAAATATTTTCTCCTCTGATTCACAATTACTTGTAAACCAGTTTTCAGTCACAGTAATTTTTCTCTTTTCAACAGACCTTTGTTAAACTAAAGCTTCCATCTTACACTCAATTGTTAGAGCAAAAAATTATTAAATGAAAATTTTACGACTACAACTATAAATCAACCTACTTTGAATCTAGCTTAAACCTTTAAGTAAGAACAGGCTGAATCAAACAAATTTCGTGAATACAGTATTAAAAAGGAACAATAATCAATTTATAACCTAAATGAATGTTTAAATCTGACCTTTAATCTCCGCAACGAACTTCTTATTCTTGAAAAACTAATTCACTTTCACTTGAAATTACACTTTCAGGAACTTTGAACACTATCAACACTAAATGCTTGCACCTATACTGGAACTGGAAACTTTCTTCACCTTTTATTTTAATGGAATTGAACTGGAAATCGTTTGATTTTGGAAACTTTTCTTAGAATTTCTTTACCTCCCTGGTTCTTTTTAGCATCCGTCTCAAAGTAATCAATTTCAACTATGTAGCAGAAGTACATATTGAAGTGTTACATCATAGGTCGTTAATGCGTGAATATTTTACTTTTATTTATTTACTAATTAAATAATTCTCGAAGGACCAATTAAAAGTTTATTATTATAATGGTTGATTAAAAACATGACATTTTTTAGGTAACTTGAAGTTTAATTACATGTAGAAAAACACAACTTGAAGACGCACCTTCAAGTTCAAAGTATAAACATGAACTAACTTTACACACACTTTCTTAAGAAACATTTTACTTTAGTCCTGTTCATAAAACCCATTACCTGTCTTAGAAATTCCACAAACCCCTTTGTTAGGAAACATTAAAGTATTACTCATACATTCCTGGTTTACCTGAGACTGAGGGCAATAGATTAAAACATGTGATAGGACCCTTTGCAAGTTGAAAAAAGATTGAAAAACTTTCACTGTGTTAGTCATACATTTGGTCTGCTAAATAATATGAACCCTAATTTTAAACTGAAATATTATTTAATGGTTCGATTACTCGAACAATAGCAGCTGATTTAATGCTAAAGTTGTCGTGTATATTTTTGTTTGTAATTTATAATCTACTTGGTCTGTTTAATTTTTAAATGCACGTTTATTTAGCTGATGCAATCATAATAACTCTTAACGTTTACTTACTAAATTGAATATCTTATGTTAACTAGCATTTATCTAGGTTTAAAGCCTATTATTTTGGGGTTTTATGCTGTTGCCTATGGTATGTATTTGTTACCAACATACTTTATATTTTTTTTTCAATGTTCTGATAACCTATGATGATGAAGTAATTTTTTAATGCCAGCTTTAGTGTTGTGCGTTTATAACTGCATATAGTGCATGCCTCGATTTTAATACCTAACCTCAAGTTAGTTTGATGTGACATCTGATGTTTGTAACCTACAATTCTATCGCTAAGTAATATTGAGATTTATTTATTCTCGTTACGATGAAATTATAACAAACCTCTGCAACGACCCCGTTGCATTATGAGTATGTTGGAGATAATCCATTCAATTTATAGGTGCTCTTTGTTTGGTACCTTCATAGCATACATTCATGTTTACTTATAAATGCTTTTGTCAATGTACTTGTGGTTGTGTTTATGCTAATGATAGGTAGGTCAGTGATTGTGATCCGTATTGCAAAACGGGCTGGAAACTGTTAATGGTTTTTATGTTAAATTTACTAACATTTTATGTCAGTACGGGATTAAATATTGGTAGTCAAGGTCCTTACCTTTCCGATGTTTGACCTCTCTCAACTTTAGTCGGGTAGTAATGGCTCAGTCGTTCTTGGTATCCTCCATAAAAGATTAGCTCGACTACACTAACATCTCTTCAGTCGCCGTATGTAGAATATCTGGGTAACAGTTGATATTCCGTAATATTAAAAGCACACAGGGTGCTTGTTCGCCAACCCATCCTTGGAGAGGTGTATTTATGCACAAAACATTAGCTTTATTACTTCACAGGGGAGGAAACATCCACTGACCAATGGTTTCTGCTTGTTAGCCTCATCAGAGTGGAATAGTTCCCAAGAACCCTATCCTCTCTGATGAGGCTAACAAGCCGAAACCATTGGTCAGTGGATGTTTCCTCCCCTGTAAAGTAATAAAGCTAATGTTTTGTTAATGGCTATATAACTACCAGCCCGATTTGTATTTGTCAATGGCTCTTATTATTTTCATAAGAGTTTGTTTACAGATACATCTTACTTTATATACAATTTTCTTATTGCGGACTGCAAATAACTTGTCTTTATATATATTTATATATATATATATATATATTGCTGTGAAACCTACAAAAAGCCTCACCAGAGTAAAAAAAAATATTCGAGCCACTCGAACTGGGCACCAAGATTTGCTGTGATTCTCTCCCTGTTGACTTCTCTTCTGATAATCGCCTCTTTACTCTTTCCGCCTCGGCTGCTCACCTAATTAAAACTTTCATCCTCATTCATAAAAAAAACAAACACATTCCTACCACAAACATCAACGTTAACTCTATTTACATCAATATTCATAATACATTAAAATTTCAAAATTAAATTGTAGCATAAATTTCAGTATCATAAAATTTCAAGATTAAATTTGTCATCATTTTAATTTGCATCCAGAATTAAAGTCCTTGTAGGATGCCTACTAATTAATTTAACAATATTTGCAGACCTGAGTCTGAGTACAAAGGGAGCATCTCCCACCCCTTTACGTTAATCAAACAGGCTAGTCTAATTGAGCTCAAAGACAGACCCAAATTTTTATCATAATCAAGAACATAAACTGCTAAATACTCCTTTCTACTTAAACAAGAAAATTTCACCTTAAAATTAAAAATTTGTTGTTTGTACAAATTCACTACTGTCCATTTTTTTTAAACAAATTATAAAGTTATTTAACACACACCAAAACATCAAAAATCGAACAACAAAGCATAAGTTACCTGAAGGTTAATGCACTCGTGGCTCCAATGTACATCGTCCTTTGTTAATCACACCATTCCAACTGGGTTATGTTTACGGCTTCTGATTCTGAACACTTTTAAAATTTTCTACACCACCATTCATCTACAGTTGTTTCAGAGCTTCTCAGGAACTCATCTAAATATATCAAAATCTTGTTTTGTGGATCCGATCACGATTACGAATAACATTTGATTATTAACACCCCTGAAAAATAACAAAGAAATTCATACTTCTTTCACGCTATACCCAAAACTGCCTACTTTTGTTTATTCATTTATCGTTACTAATTTCGATAATTGGTACAGTAATACTCGCAAATACAACTAGACTTTATTACCTTGTATCTTCTTTTCTAAGTGCACTAATGCATAATAACTTGTATCGTAGCACGTAAAGAGCAAACTGTTTTAAAGTATTCAATAATCACCAAAATATAAGAGCAAACTGTTTAAAGTATTGAATCAAAATCGAAAATCTAAGAGAGCCCCACTCCTATAAACACGGGTTTATATAATCGCTCGCCTGCATGTCGGTTTTGTCCCGCGACGGCCAGTTTTCAGAATTTCGCATTCTCTGTTCCCTTCTCGACAGTCCGGCACAGCGATTCTATTAAATTTGCACACGCGCCAGTTGAAAATCTAAGAATTTTCACACGGCTCGCAAACACGTCCGAGAACACTAATTAATTTTGTATAGAAATCGTTACGTTTACACCTCTCATATCTGCATCTTATTACAACCAATCATTTCCTCGTGACGTTGCTCAAATCACGCCTTTCATTATCTGTGTCTCTGCCTTGCGCATTTTATCTGTCTTTTTCTAACTTGCTCCTAGTGGTGCAAATCGATACTCTTTACTATCGGTTATTTCAGTCCACGTGTATTCTTATTTGGGTTAAATAACCCCGTATCTAGCCTTCCCGTTAACATAAGCTACGGTTTATCCGACCGTTTCCAATATACGCAGAATGTTCATGTTTATCCAAACAAATTAAACTGAAATTGACTTTTAAAAATACGCAGGTGTGTGCTCCTAATTAACGTTTTAATATAATTCTCAGAGCTTTTATTTCATGGTATTTTAACTTTGGATTTTCACAGGCTTTTATGCTTATTATATTATTAATAATGGTTCAATTAACTCCAACTAAAATAATAATGAATGGCATTGACTTCTACCCTTTAATTTTTAGCGAATCCTAATTAAATATTAATTATTATTTGTACATTTTGTTTAATACTCGTTACTTAAAAATTGAATTAATTAATATAAATTTTGCACGTAATTTCTATTTGTTTCTTTACTTGGAATAATTAAATTACATACAAGTTGAGCATTTTAATTCTGCTTCTTTTTATAGAAAACGTCTAGTGAATAATTTAAATCCCTTATTTTTAATGAAACGAATAAATTTGTATGCTCCACGTTTTAATAACGCGTATTATCTAATAAAATTCTTTATACACGGTGATTAAAATTATTTGATGTAATTAATTAATTTTCTACCCTGGTTTAAATTTGAGTAATATATATATATATATATATATATATATATATATATATATATATATATTTGTATTTTATGTTTAATCGTGTGTACAGGTCCAAGTTCAACTGCAGTAGAAACATATGAAGTATATGAAGTAAGAGAATAGTATCTTATTATAGAGAAAGCGAGAAATGCTAACTTTTACTTTTAAAATTTATTCCATCAGGTTTTGACTTTTGTAAGATGTGGTTCTTAAGTTCCCTTTTAAATTTTTACTGTTTAAACTTTTTAAGTGTTTAGGAAACTATTGTAGAATTGTAATCCTTGGAAATACGTCGAGTATTTTCCAATATTGGTATAAATACGAGGTAATGTTAGATCTTGTGATTGCCGAGTGTTGAAATTATGAATTTCTGTATTATACTTTAGTTTAGTGGTATGCTTTTGTTTTGTGATTATGTTGTGTACATATATCATATATGCATATTTGAAATTGATATTATACTAGTAATGTTGAGTGTTCCCAGAGGGTAGTAGACCAGTTTAGTTGGGTGTCATTTTGGAAGGCCATAAATGCTTTTTATACTTTTATTTGGCAGTATATGTAATGGCTGGGGCTAGTTTTTTGCAGCTGTTCCCCAAACAGCTATTAAATATTGTAAGTGTGAGTGTATAAGAGAGTGATAAATTGATTTTAAGGTATTTGATAAGATTTTTTTTGAGAATCTGTATAGTATTCCTACCACAGGTGCTATTTTCTTCCTAATATAATTAATACGTGATATTTATATCAGCTTATCATCAATAATAAGTCCCAAATATCTAATACTGGATTCACATTTTAGAGTGTTGTTACCAAACATTATTGGTGACGTGTATTCAATATTATTAGTTTTGAATATTAAATAACTACATTTGTCAATATTTAGGTGTAACCTGTGGTTTATTAGCTAGTTAGAAATAATGTGCAGGTCCTTAGCGATTTTATTATGTAGGCCGTCAAATGAGTCATCATAGTATACAATAGTTATGTCATCTACAAATAACTTAATTTTCCGAAGAAGGTTTAATTGTGATATGGAATTAATATAGATAAGAAACAGCGTCGGCCCTAGTACTGTACCTTGTGGGACGTCATAAGTAATATTTTGTAGTTGACTACTTTGATCTTCTATTACCACAAAGTGACGTCTATTATTTAAGTAACTTTTGAATAACTTGTAAGCAGTGTCTCGAATTCTTATTAACTCCAATTTAGAAAGGAGGATTTTATAGTCAACAGTATCAAATGCCTTCCGCAGATCTAGAGAAACAAAAGCGCACTTCTTTTTTTTTATCTAGTTCCATTCGAATATTTGATATTAAATCTAGTACTGCTACTGAAGCATCTCCAGATCTGGATCTGTGGAAGCCATACTGTCCATCATATAGGAATTTTATTTTCTCGAAATATGATAAAAGTCGCTTATTGAGGCATTTTCCAAAAATTTTACTAAATATCGACATAATAGATATTGGTCTATAATTATCAGGTTTAGAAGACTGGTATGACTTTGGATATTTTAATTGATTCTGGTACCTCTCCTATTTCAAAAATACGATTAATTAGATGACATAATAATTGAGATACTTCTTTTATGCATTTTTAACCCATTTAACTTGGACATCATCATATCCTGGCATTTTACTTCTATCAAGACCTGTAATGATTTTTTCAATTTCTTCATTTGTTGTTGGTACTAGAAATATAGAATTTTCTATATTTTCTTGTAGCGACAAGTTGAAATTCTGAGATATAGATTTTCCTAAATTTTTTCCCACATCTATAAAATGTTTGTTTAGTATATTTGCTATTATTATCGTGTTTAATTTATTGTTGTTGTGTAGTAATTCATGAATAATTGTCCAAGTTTTTATAAATATTTATGGTTCCGGGTTGGCACCGTGTCATTTTATTAACTAAGGTCGACGTTTCGCCCACTTTTGTAAGGGGCTTCATCAGGACAAGAAAAGAAAATAAGTAATAAAATAAAAAATAATAATAAAGATAAGACAAGTGAATATTCTCCAAGTCTGTTTTTTTGTTAGATTCCCTGAAATTTTTTATTATAGTAATCAGTTTTTAATTTCCATATCATTTTTTAATAGTTTTTGATATTTTTTGTAACAGTTAGCTAAATAGTCACTGTTTGGTAGCAGTTTATGTCGTTTGTATGACTTGTCTCGTTCTTGAATAAGTTTGGAAATGACTCTATTGAACCAGGGCTTTTTTGATTTAAGGTCGGATCTAATTTTCATTTCTACTATTTCTTTTGTGAAGCAGTCTACCAATTCATTATTGATAGAGTTTACATCATGAAATGACTGTAATTTAAGAGTCAAGTTTGTTAATCTAGTTGTGATCTCATTAATATCTATTACTTTATGAATTACATATCGAGCTAGCTCATTTTTGTATTGATTCTGTATGGTTAGAATTTGGTAACAATGATCGGACAGGGAATTGTCAATGATGGATAGGTTTAATGTGTTATTTGTGTTTGAGGGTATGAAAAGCATGTGATCTAATAAAGCTTCATTTCTGGTAGAAATATCGGTATTTAAGATTGAAAAGTCATTCGTCATGCACAAATCTAAATAATTTTTTGTTTCGTAGGCATTTTTTTTTTTAATGTGTCAATGTTAAAGTCCCCAAATATAAAGTATTTTTTACTTTTGTGTAATCCACTTAAAATGTTTTGTAGCTGTGTATTGAATGTTGCCACGTTCGTTGCAGGGGGTCTGTATAATGATCTTATTATCATTTTAATTGAGCTGAGTTCTATTATTACAACATAAAGTTCGTTGGATTGAATGTTAATTAAGGTTTTAAATCATTTATCGCAGACAAAAATTGCTGTAAATTGTGGTATATTATAATAAGATACCTTCTGTTTCTTTACTCATATTTCTACTACAATGATTACATCAATACGTATTTTTAAATTGGATATTAGTATTTCAAATTTATCTAACTTATTTTTTAATGATTTTGCATTTATATAAAGTATATTAGAAAAAAGAAAAATATCTATACATGGACATATTTACTTACAATTAATTACAGCTTGTTTAAGCATTCGACAGACAATGTTCTTTTTAAATAATACGAAGTGCTTTAACAGCAATTTCTCTAAGGATTTTCATCAACAAATGAAGACTGAACCTCACTTTTTGGTCCCGCGATTTCACAGCATTTTATGAGAGAATTATCAATTTTTTTATGTTCTACATGTACTATGCAACTTTTGTGATATTTATTTTCACAGTTTATACATTCTTGCCGATTTTTTTTACATTTTTGCAATATTTGCATTTACTTTTGATGGATGTATTTTTACTTCCCGCCATATTGCTATGAGTGGTTGTCTAACCCAAGTTGTTTCAGACATCAAATTGCTAAATATGGAGCCGACTTTGTCCCATGAGTGACGGTATTGAGAATATACTCACCAATTTCTTGAGTAGGATCTGATCGCCACAGTTTTTGTAATGATCTTTGATTCTCATCTACCAAAACCATTCTGTACATTTTCCAAATATCTGCACAGATGACTACATTATATTTCTGGAATCTCAGAAGAATAGTGATCAATTCGTCTTGAAGATTTGGCCCAGTGTATTGCAAATCATTTACTGAAAGTCCAGTATCTGTTTTTGCCGAACCATTAAAACTACTCTTAGATCAGTAGTCATGCAATTTTCATTAATTGCACCATGATGTGGTAAGTAATACGAAATTCCATTAGAATATGTACGATACCTAGACATGTGTTCCAAATTTTTATAGTCTACCATAAAGCCGACATATTTTTGCTTCAAAGTAGAATTTTTATTTAACCTTTTTTCTAATAAAGGAAATCTATTCAATGCATATTGCCGAGAATCACCTAACCTTGAAGGACAATCACGAAATGGAATGTTAACAAGAAATCTTCCATCAACATTATGTTTGGTAGTTTCCACAAACATTTTTTCACATTCGATGTTTTCCTGTGAAAGTAATTTATTTCCAGAAGGAATTTCCTCCATGACCCACAATTTTTCCAATTGTTTCTGAACATAGACATTTATATTCAGATTACACCTAACCAATGTTTTTTGAGTGCAAGGTATCATAGAACTCGTAGCAATCCAACCCAATCTAGTTTTCTGAAGTACTGGATTATTTTATCCCAAACTTATTTATCCAATGCAAACAAGCTCTTAAAATACTTCAGCTTCGAGAAGAATGTCAACTTTTCCAGATGATGCAAAGGTAGGATCTGCCAGTTTTAAATGATTTGGAATGTTAACCGATATATTCAGATTCTGGCTAGGAATTGCGCCATTTATTTTTGGCACCACCAAACACAAAATTGAGGTTTCATAGCAACTATAAAGCGATTGAATTTTTACTAAACACTTATGTTTAATGTTGGACATTACTTGATTGATTCCAATTATCGAAATTACAACATTTTGATTTGTCAACCCCAACTGGTTACAAGCATCCAAACTAGTTAGGTTAGATGGAGACTCACTGTCCAACAGTGCTCAATAAGTCTTCAACCCACCATTCGGATCAACAATTTGCGCAAATGCAGTAGATAACAACACATCTGGTTGTGTTACTTGATTATTTCCGACAAAAATTGATGTTATCTGAAGCGGCAACACGTCTCCAGATTCAGCTTTATTATGCTGACCATTTTCAATAGGTTTCGACTTTTCTCTGGTTGCCTGTTCAAAATGTAGAAGTGTGTGATGTTTTGCACCACATTTTCTACAACCACTTACATTACAGTTTTTACAATAATGGTTGCTTTTTCATAAGCAATTAAGACATAGGCCTAGACCTTTGGCCTTTTCATAGCGAGTTTGCAACGACAGTTTCAGGAAATCTGAACAATTGTTAGGAAAATGTGCTTACCATTGCAAAATGCACAATTTGCATTAACTACGAAAAACGGTTTAGTTTTAGAACTAACTTTATATTCAAATGTAGAATTCTCTTTGGATTTGCTTTTTTCTAACATTACCAACATTTCTATACGACCTTTTAGGAATATTTTAAATTCTTCTGAGGTAGGAAGTTGACCACAAGGTTTTTTCTCTTGTCACACCCTTTGTTTAGTAAAGTCCAACTATTTCTCAATAAAAAATATTATTAGTGGATTCCAACTTTCTGTATTTATTCCTAATTTTTCCATAGCATGTAAATGTTTTGATATGCTTTTTGCAAACTAACGGTATTTACCAATTGCTTTAAATGATTGTTGACCAACATCTGGGTGTTGTCGTACTTTTTGCAGAGCATTTGCCACATTACAGAATAATTGGATGCTGAGAAATCCACCAAGTGAATAACCTGCCCTTAAGGAAGTAGAACTTCTCTATCCCCCTACGGAGTCATTACAATTTACAAAGATTAGAAAGTATCACGAAATACCAGCCAGTTTTCTTCCTGACCATTAAACAGAGGTAATGGGATCGGCGGAAGCTGAGGACGTGCTTGGAGAGCCAAAACTGAAACGCCTACAACCTTGCCCGATTTATTGGAACTGCAAGCATTTGAAATTTTCCCAGACAAATGGTCAGAATTATCTGACATATAAAAACTGTTTTTAGACAAAATGTGATTGCACAATGCAACCAAATTATGATCTGAACTTTTAAATGCCATTCGTTCTTCTAATTGCTTTTCATAATTTTCATCAGATACCCCCATTTCGATATTATGTTGAATTTCATCAAACTCAACCAGCAAATTACTCAATTTCTCTAACCTCGAATTTATTTCACGTAATTTTAATTTATACACTAATTTATCGATAGGTTTATTTTCAAGTATCCCATTCACAAATTTTTCAGTATTAGTAATATGTGTCTTTAGAGCACCGCATTTTCTATTCAATGTTTTAAGCTCAACTTCACTATCCATTTTAAGGATTAAATTTAAGCAACGAAACGACAAAGAACAATAGCGAACTGCAATGAATAATAAAATACTACTTACAAAAATAGAAGGTATAGGTACCGAAAGGTTTAACTTCTTACTTGAAATTCCGTAGGTTATTTTACCAATTTCATGTGCAACTACTGACCATAAGCTCCTATGATGCTTTGTTTATCACTATCTATTTCGAATATAGATGTGCCCAGTATATCATCATTCCATTTCCATAACATAAAAGGTGCCGAAAGTATTACATCAATCTATTATTCGATTAATATAGAAAGATGCCCTATAATTTCACCGTTTATTTTCAATTTAAACAGTGCCTATATAATGAATGTCAGTTGCCACCAAAACAATTATATCGTTGCAAGCTTCTAATTTCAACCGAGTGTTGATGTTGCAACGCCGACAGAATGAATCCTTAACCGAAAGTATGCGTGTTCTCGTTTAATGCACGCAACAAACTACACAGCTTAAGTGAATTTACCATAAAGTTCTTTTTCTACAGGCTAACCATAATTTTACTTGTAGTACAAAAATATATTTCAAGAATACCAACTAACATGAATGAGGTAACTTTACTCTTCAATACTATACAACAACAAAGGTTCAACCACACGAAGGACCTCTAATTTTCAAATTCCAAGAAGCACAATGCAGTTATTAATGCACTGTGTTTTTATGTATGTGTAACCACTTTCAATCTTCCCAGTACTAACGAAGTGATTTACACTCGTGGTATAAACGTCCAATATTACGATATGTTTAATTACTTGTAATTAAACCAACAAACAATTAAAAATCCATGCTTTAAGGATCACTTTTGTATATGCTTCAGCCGAATGCTTTACATGTAGCTTGTCGCTGGTTCAAACATTATTTACATTTTAGAATTCTTTTTGAATTACTGTACTCTATTCAATAAAAAACAAAACTTTTTTATAACGAACGAAAACTAATTTATTTGCATTTCTTAAGTTGACAGAGAAAAACAATAACATACAAGATTACAATAATTACAAAATGTACTTACGGTAGTAGAAACTACAACGAAAACTTCATTTTTTATCAAACGAGTTTACTACCGCAGGCTCAAGAGATTAAACTAGACTGACGTATAATTTTACCTTAACTAAACTAGCAGGTGTAACCTTCAATGTTGCCATAATTTCACCCTAGCTAAATGATGTAAAAATACGTATTTTATGAAATGTAGACTTACACTTCTGTACAGCAAGACCCTTAGCATTTCTCTGCTTCTATGGTTACTTCTTCATTGATAGTATCGAGCAAGTCAGAAGCTAATTGTTTTCGATTTGGTGCAACATATTCCAGTTGTAAACTGTCAATCATCTGTTTAAAGTAATATTTTTCTGCATGCACAAATGGTACATTACAAACATAAAAGTACTTGGTAATAGCAGTGTCAATTTGTTTTTGATTTTGGCGTGTAGTTTTAATTAAAAAGCTGCTTACTTTTGGTTGAACAAGTACTTTGCTACTGCTAGCTTTAGCTAATGGACTTGTTTCATGCTTATTATCCGAAGCAATATAGGTGCTCAAATCTGAATCAAATTATTAGCAGAAGTGTTTTTACAATTATTTTTATGTGTTTGTAGTCGCAGTGGTTTGGAACTAACTTGCTTGTTTCATTGTTTGTAAATTTTACCAATTACATTACCAGTGCTGTCTGTTTTCTCTCTATAGTAAGCCCAAATTGAGTTTTTATGGCGGCCACTTTGACCTCTTCCACCATGGTTCGACTTACTATTAGGATTACTGCTACTTGTACTCGTAGTTGGACTGCTCTGGCCAGGGCTCTGAGTATTCATAATGAAGTAACGAATACCTTCCTTTTCCTGAAATAATTATCAAACTGTTAATATTTATGAAACGATTAGTGAACGTTAATGTTTACAACTTTCTACTGTAATTATTTGAAACTTTAAAAATGCACAAAAAATTTAAAAGCACAAACTAAATAAATTAAAAGCCATACAACCCTACTTCACTCCCTAATTATGTTATAATTAAGGTTGGACACGTACCTGCACTTATTTCTATTCTGAGCTAGACTACATAGTTTCCTGAAATTCTCACACAGCATGTGTATACAGCTCGTTCCCCTTCTATTGTTTTTTAATTTTATGCCCTGTTTCACCGAGATTCAGTGAAGGGGGTTAAGCAACCAGTGGCTACCAAGATCCCCCAACACTTAGACATTTGCCGAAATAATGGTTTTCCAGTAAATCCTTTCACACGCTTAACATTATTCGAGAATATTGCCCAACCAATTCTTGTAGTTACTTATAATAATCATCATGTTTAAGCACAGTTATTTTTTTGTCATTAGTTTATCCATCTTGGGATTGGTTGGATGCGTACCTCCATTGATTTCTATTCTGGGCTAGCCTACACATCTCCCTGAAACCCCTACAGCCTACATCTTTTACTATCTGTGTGCAGTAGTCTAACCTATGTCTGCCTCTTCTTCTCCTTTTTCCTATCTCTGCTTCTAATATATTCCGCACTATTCCCTCATGCCGTAGTATGTGGCCTATCATCCTATCTCTCCTATTTTTTACCGTTTTCCACATATTTCTTTCTTCCCTTACCATTTTTAGTACCTCTTCGTTCTTAACTTTGTCTGTCCATGATATCTTCATCATACGTCTGTAGCACCACATTTCAAAGTCTTCAATCTTTTTCTTGTCCGCTTCTCCTACTGTCCAAGCTTCACAGCCGTACGGTGCTGTGCTCCACACATATGTTTTATGCAATCTTTTCCTTGTTTCTATGTTTGTGGTCTTTGAGCACAGTAGTTGCTTTTTCTTGTTAAATGTAGCACGACCTTGTGCTAATCTTTGTTTTATAACTTTTATGCTTTTCCCATCTTGCGTTATTTAGCTTCTTGTAAGTTTGTGTTACATACTTGTATTCTTGTTTTTGATTTATTTTCCCCATCTTTGCACACTAGAACTTTAGTTTTAGTTTTGTTAATTTTCATACCGTATCTCTCTGTTAGAACCGTTTCCATTTCATTAAGAGCACCTTCTAACTCTTCCTTGTTAGACGCTAATACCGCTATATCATCTGCAAATCTAAGCATATCAATTTTTTGTCCCTGCATAGTAATTCCAAATGTCTTCCTACATTTGACAGTATTCATTGCCTCTTCTATGTACAAGTTAAAAATCAATGGGGATAGGGCACATCCCTGTCTCACCCCTTCCCTAATGTTTACTTCTCTACGTTCCTGCTCTAATTCTATTACTGCTGTTTGCTCTTTGTATAAGCTATGTACTATTCGTCTATCCCTATAACTCATTCCAATCTTTTTGAGTATTTCAAACATTTTTTTCCAATTTACATTGTCGAATGCTTTTTCCAGATCTACACACCCTATATACACGCTTTTCCTTTTTTCTATTGTTTTCTCCATTATTACTCTCATAACTAAAATATCCTCGCGTGTTCCCCTGTTTCGCCTAAACCCAAATTGGTCTTCTCCTAGTATTCCTTCCGCCCGTTTTTCCATTCGTCTTTGCACAATTCTAGTTAATATTTTTGACACCTGTGCTGTTAAACTTATTGTTTGAAAATTTTCACATCTATCCGCGCCTTTCTTTTCTGGTATAGTTACTATGATGCTACGTTTGAAATCTTTGGGTATCTCGCCTGTCTCATACATATAGCTTACAAGTTGGAAGAGACGTTCTGTTACTGCTTGTCCAGCGGGTTTTAAAGTTTCTGCTTGCACCTTATCTGTACCCGGCGCCTTACCATTTTTCAGACTTTTTAATGCTAATTCAAACTCATATCTAAGTATAGGATATCCCAACTCATCATTTTCAATGTCTGATTCCTGTTCTAATGCAGTTAGTTCCTCTCCTGCATGTAAATTCCCTATATATTCTTGCCATCTTTTTCACTTTCTCTACGTTTTCTATAATGACGTTTCCTTGTGCGTCCTTTATATTTTTGCTATACGGTTTTATATCCCTAAAATTCATTCTAATTAATTTGTATGCTTCGTCTGTCTTTCCTATTTCCATCTTAGTTTGTACCTCTTTGCACTTTTCATCAATCCACTGTTCTTTAGCTTTCCTGCATTTTCGAATAATTTCCCATTTTATGGCTTTGTATCTCTGTTTTCCTGTTTCGTCTGATTTATTTTTGTATTTTCGTCTTTCTTCTATTAAATTCAGGATATCCTTTGTTATCCATTGTTTCTTATTTTCTTTTTGTGTATACCCCAGAATATCTCTGGCCGCCATGTCTAGGCTGGATTTAATGTTATTTCATTCTGTTTCTACTTCCTTAGTATCAGATATTTTCCCGATATCTTTGAGCAATTCATTTGACTTTTTTTCGAATCTTTCTTGTATATCTTTATCTTTTAGTTTCTCTAAGTCCAAGTGCCTTTTTCCGCTTCTTTTTTTTCACATTCTTAAATTTAAGTGCGGCCTTCATAATTACGATGTTGTGGTCAGTATCTATATATGCTTCTGGGTAGCTTCTACGGTCTTTTACTTGATTCCTAAACCGTTGTCTAACAAGAATGTAATCTATTTGATATCTTCCTATATCTCCTGGCATCTTCCACGTATATCGTCTTCTAGCATGATGTTGAAATAATGTGTTTGTGATGATTAAATTGTTCTTGTCGCAAAATTCTACCAGCCTATTTCCCCTGTCGTTTCTCGTGCCTAAACCAAATAAACCTACTACCGCTCCTTCCCTACCCTCACCTACCACGGCATTAAAATCCCCCGTAATTATTAAATTTTCATGTCCTTTTACGTATCTTAATATGTCTTTGTTATTTTTGTAGATGGCGTCTACCTCTTCGTCACTGTAGCTAGAGGTGGGCATGTATACTTGTACTATTACTGTGTTTACCGGTTTAGATTCTAATCTAACCATGAGTACTCTTCCGTTCTTTTGTAAGTAATTTTTTACACAGTATCCTATCTTTTTCCGCATAACTATCCCCACACCCAAATTTCCTTCCTCTGCTCCTGTATGAATTACCCTGGAGTCTTCACTCCAAAAATCCCCCGCCTCTGACCGCCAAACTTCGCTGATCCCTACTATGTCTAGTGATAACCTATTTATTTCGATTTTTAGGTTCTCTAGCTTACCTATTTGCTTCATACTTCTAACATTCCACGCTCCGACTCGCAGAATGTTCCCGACTCTTATTTTTAACTTTCCGATCGCATCCTCCGAAGTAGTCCCCTCCCGGAGATCCGAATGGGGGAATATTTTAACTCCGGAATCTTTTACCAAGAATGCCATCATGTTTGTTACAATTTAAGTACGCAGTGTACTTGGGAGATAATGTGGTGGTTTCCCGTTGCCTTCCACATCGCGGTAGTATGTCTTAGACTGCCATACCGACCCCTATGGTCTCTGCCAATCTAAGTACCGAAAGAGCCGCTGCCCTCTTTCGGGGACCTGTCTTAGTCTGGTTCCTCACTAACGACCCTACTACTTTGGTTGGACCTGTAGTTTAGCTCTTTAGCTCATTAGAACACGAAAGCCATTTCACCTGTTCTAGTAATTTATAACTTCGGCAAGGTGCAGGTCCATTCGAAATAGTCCATTCCTGATATAAAACTAAAATGAACCAATTTTATAATAAACTAATAACTAATTTGGTATTTACAATGTTATTATTAAATGCTCTCAGCTCTGCTTCTGCTCACTTTGCTTAGTAATCTTTAACTAACTAACAATAATAAAACACTGTGCAATTCATAAACTCAATTCAACAGGAAGCAGCTTGTAAGAATGAGCAAAATGCAAATAAGATTTTCACATAATACCCTTTCATTTAAAAAGATAGACACTATTGATAAAATAGTCAAAGGAAGCAATTTAATTCTGGTGCACAGAAGTTGTAAACTTTTAAGAGTGGTTAAACCCACTTTTTGTGGTTTAAACCAGTTTTGACCACTGGCCTGACTTTTATCAAAATAAAGTGGTTTTTTACCAACTTTAATTTTTGCACCATGTTTTGACATTTTTTGGTTGCAAATTGAAAGTAACTGCTACTACAATAATTAAAGTTATTAAAATTAAAATATTGGCGAGATTTCATTTGAGCATGGGACATACGAGATTTTTATATCTATTAATTGACTTTTACTTTAGGAAGGCTTGTGCACACAACTGCATAATATGCTTTTCAAAGTTCAAATCACAATCTATCAATACACCTAAATTATTAACATATTTTTCTAAAGCTATCACCTTAATGTTAATTAGTATATCACCATTTATTATATTTTTGGCATCAAAGCACATTGTTTTTGAGCCAACATATACTGCAACAGTTTTGTCTGAATTCAGAATTAAACCTGTAAAGCTGGATGCCGTCGACATATAGGTGTATGGAACTGTAGTTGATACAATCTGGTAAATCTGCAATAAAAATGGCAAACAGAATGGCAAACATTGGCAATGTAGCATTTTATCCAGTTGTGATGTCGTCCTAAAGTTAAAGAGAATGGACTATAATAATATCTGTTTCTAATATTAACCTAAGCCGAAATACCTTATCCTATACAGTTTGTTTACAAGGTTGTGAGAGTGCATTTTTATTTCATTATGGATGCACTCAGTAGAAACGTGTTTAGCAATTATTTTACTTGCAGTTGTATCGTTCGCTTTTCTATATGTGCTGCTTACAAACATTGATTTGTAATAGCATGATAAACTACAATTTCAAGCGATAGCACACTTCCATGTACATTATTTATTAACCATTCCTCTTATTACGATTATAATATGTTTCCCTTAAGTTTCTCAATCTATAATACAGATTAGAGTCTGTATTACTGCTTCTGTTAATATGTGCTGTGGCATAAATAAAAATTATTAAAGTTTTTGCAGTGTGTGTTATGATAAATATTACAGCCCATGTAATGTACGTTGTATGATATTTTACTGTACACAAAGAAAAATATGTAAATTTTAACATAGTTGTACTTATATTTATTTGTCGTTAGAGTCAAATTCGCATGCAGATAGTAATAGATGCAAACTGCAAATTTCAGGGAATGTGAAAGTCAATTCGGAATGGAAAACAATGAGGGTATGCGTCTAAACAGTTCCAGGACTGAAAACTTAATGATGAGGGTCAAATATTTCTTCGGGACCTTAAACTTTTAATATTTCTGTGGTTTGAGGTTAAAATAATACTATATTAAAACTGTAACTATTCGAAAAATAATGCAATAGCTGCATTTTTTTGGTTAATAATTAGTTTTTTGACATTCCAGCAGAGTTTAAAACATCTTGCAAAGGTTTCCCTGCAGGGTGCTCAAGTGCACCATAGCCCAAGCTTGTATTACAAAACACAAATCCAAAAATTTTTGTTTGTTTATTATTTATATTATGTGAATGACATGTGTAAATTTTAGTGTAATCATGCTCTACCTTCATTATAAAAATTTATTATTTAATAACTGAGAAAGTGCTGTTAAAACTCTACAAATTGGTTGTTGTCATGATATCTATTTTTTGTCATTGGAACAATCGCAAAAAAATTTCACCTGATCTGCGTTTACTTGTTCAGAATTATTATGTTATGCCCCTCTGATATAATACCCTAATTCAAGACAACATAACAGTTATAATTTTTTTTTAATAGACTTTCAGCATTATAATAGACTACAAAAATATTAGGTGTAACTTTTACGTTATTTTTTATTTTAGATTAAGCAACAAACAACATAGAGAATGTGGCTGTGTTTATAATTGTACAAGTTGGTGATAATCATTCATTGTTGTTTACTGTACAAGCATTGTTTCCATGCCAGCCCATCAGGTGCCAAGACATTCTAGCGGCTGCACTAGCGGACACTAATGTTCTTCAAGATACATCTATTCCCTCTATTTATATTAATTTACCACCATTAATTCTTAATGGTGTGATATTCAACTAGTGTAGCGAATGTATTGTTTGTGTATGTGTATTACTTTGTATGTGTTGTCATGTATATAACTGTTTTTTTTAATTGTATGTATATGTTTGTGTTTGTGTAGTGATATTGACATTAGAAATTAAGTCTTATAATTTTCTTTATTGGGGGCCTTATAGTTTAGTAAGTAGGTGTATTTTGAATTGATATTGTATATATTAGTTTTTTATTTCTGCTATTTTGACATATACATATGTGACACATTTCTTTAAAAACTCGTTTTGTAAATACTTTTTCAATTTCCAATATTTTAGCATTATTGAAATCTATACCATGGTCCGTAGTAAAAACATGTGTAGATAGAGCACATGCTTTAGGGTTTACTTTTGTTTTAAGTTTTGATATGTTTGACCTATATATGACGCATTACTATTTAAACAGTTAAGTTTATATACATTATAATTTGAATACGGACCGCTTTACTTGCGGCCACGTCCCCAATGTTTCACCCGAATGTACTACATTGAAAGTTTATATACAGCATGTTTGAAAAAGAACTCACTAGTTTTATTGTGTCATAGAAACCGTTCAAAGTGATACACATTATTCTAGTTTGTGGTGTTTGATTCATCAACTGTCCAAGTTCTGTTTCCCTGCTTGATCTTGAGACGGCGCCAGGGGTAGTTTGCTTAATTCAGTTCAGGCTTGCAGTGCAGTACAATGTCTACTCCGCAACAAAAAGCGAAGTGTGTTATTTGGTTTGTGCAAACTGAATCTGTTATAACCGTGCAATGTAATTTTAGACGTCATTATGGTATTGAACCTCTTACAGCAAAAACTATCCATCATTGGCTGCATTCTTTCAAGGAAACCGGTGGTGTTTTAAAAGGGAAATCATCAGGTAGACCGAGAACTTTTGAAGATGTTCTTGAACAGATCCGTGTTTCGTGTGTTCAGAGTTCAAGGAAGTCATTGACCAGATGTAGTTTCCAATTAGAATTATCTAAAGGTACGGTGTGTGATGTTATGCGTAAAATACTTCATTTTCTTGCCTAGAAATTGCAACTGTTACATGAAACAAAACTACTGATAAAATCAAAAGGTTAAAGTTTGCTGTTGACTTTCTAAACAGAATTGATGATGATGACAACTTATTAAAAAACGTTTTCTTTTCTGATGAGGCTAAATTTCATGTTAGTGGAACAGTAAATCGTCACAGCTGCAAAATTTACATTAGTGAAGCTAGCGGCCACTATCTACCGGCCCCTAAATATGGATACACCTACCAATCTCTATCACTACAAAACCACGAATACTGAACTAAACAAGCATTTCTATTGTTTAATTATATTTCTTATATTCACCCAATATCTTTACGCATTTTAAATCTAAGGGTGATTGAAACTAAATAATTTTGAGATTCCTATATTATTCTTACATGTACATTTTAAGCAGTTGCTCTTTTAAATTGCAATACATGTCATTTTCTTAACTTGTGTAAAACCAGCGCTCTTAAAACTTTGTAGACAGCTAGCGTAGATATACTAAAACAACACATACGTTTTACAGAAACGTGTTCGCCCCGGTTCACAAATTTTTTGTAACTTGCATATAAACACCATAAAAAAATTAAAAAAAAATTTTCTTAGCTTCTGTAAGACCTGCGCTCTTGAAACTTGGAAGAAAGCTAGTGTAGATGTAACAATACAAAACGTACCTTTTACAGAAACGTATTCACCCCGGTTCACTTAACATTTTTGGAATTTGCGTAATGACCCCATAAGAAAATTAAAAAAAATTTTCTTAGCTTCTGTAAGACCTGCGCTCTTGAAACTTGGTAGACAGTTAGTCTAAGTATACTAAAATAACACATACCTTCTACAGAAACGTGTTCGCCCGGTTCACAAATTTCTTGGAATTTGCGTTAGGATAACTTAAGCAAATTAAAAAATTTTTTCTTAGTTTTTGTACTACCTGCGATCTTGGTAGGCAGCTAGTGTAGATGTACTAAAACAACACGTACGATTTACAGAAACGCGTTCGCCCTGGTTCACAAATTTTTTGGAATATGCGTAATGCCACCATGAAAAAATTTAAAAAAAATGTTCTTAACTTCTGTAAGACCTGCGCTCTTGAAACTTGGCAGAAAGCTAGTGTAGATGTACCAAAATAACATATACCTAATACAGAAACGTGTTCACCCCGGTTCACTCACTTTTTTGGAATTTGCGAAATGACACTAAAAGAAAATTAAAAAATCTTTTTCGTAGCTTCTGTAAGACTTGCGCTCTTGAAACTTGGTACAAAGCCAGTGTAGGTGTACCAAAACAACACATATTTTTTACAGAAACGTGTTCGCCCCGGTTCACAAATTTTTTGGAATTTGGGTGGGGACAACTTAAGCAAATTTAAAAATTTTTTTCTTAGCTTTTGTAATACCTGTGGCTTTGAAATTTGGTAGGCAGTTAGTGTAGTTGTACTAAAATAACACATACCTTTTACAGAAACGTGTTCGCCCCGGTTCACTAATTTTTTTCGAATTCACGTAATGCCACCATAAGAAAATTAAATTTTTTTTTTCTTAGCTTCTGTAACTCCTGCGGTCATGAAACCTCGTAGGCAGCTAGTGTAAGTATACTAAAACAACACATACCTTTTACAGAAACGTGTTCGACCCGGTTCACTAACTTTTTTGGAATTTGCTTAAGGACAACTTAAGCAAATTAAAAAATTTTTTTCTTAGCTTTTGTAATACATGCTTTCTCTAAACTTGGTAGGCAATTAGTGTAGGTGTACTAAAATAACACATATCTTTTACAGAGACGTGTTCACCCCGGTTCACAATTTTTTTGGAATTTGCGTAAGGACACCATAAGAAATTAAAAAAAAATTTTCTTAGCTTCTGTAAGACCTGCGTTCTCGAAACCTGGTAGAAAGCTAGTGTAGATGTACCAAAATAACACATACCTTTTACAGAAACGTGTTCGCCCCGGTTCAGAAATTTTTTGAAATTTGCGTGAGGACAATTTAAAGCAAATTAAAAATTTTTTTCTTAGCTTTTGTAATACCTGCGTTCTTGAAACTTGGTAGGCAGTTAGTGTGGGTGCACTAAAACAACCAACTTTTTTGGTATTTGCTTAATGACACCATAAGAAAATTAGAACATTTTTTTCTTAGCTTTTGTAATACCTGCACTCTCAAAATTTGGTAGGCAGTTAGTGTAGGTGTATTAAAATAACCCATATCTTTTACAGAAACGTGTTCGCCCCGGTTCACTAACTTTTTTGAATTTGCGTAATGACACCATAACAAAATGTAAAAAATTTTGTTTTAGCTTCTGTAAAATCTGCGCTCTCGACACTTGGTAGAAAGCTAGTGTAGGTGTACCAAAACTACACATACCTTTTACAGAAACGTTTTTGCCCCGCTTCACTATCATTTTTGGAATTTGCTTAATGACACCATAAGAAAATTAAAAAATTTTTTTCTTAGTTCTTGTAATACGTGCGCTCTTGAAACTTGGAGGACAATTAGTGTAGGTGTACTAAAGTAATCCATATCTTTTACAGAAGCGTGTTCACCTTGGTTCACTAACTTTTTTTGAATTTGTGTAATGACACCATAAGAAAATTAAAATTTTTTTTTCTTAGCATGTCAGACCTGCGCTTTCGACACTTGGTAAAAAGCTAGCTTAGGTGTACCAAAACAATACATACCTTTTACAGAAACGTTTTCGCCCCGGTTCACTAACATTTTTGGAATTTGCATAATGACACCATAAGAAAATTAAAAAAATTTTTTTTTAGCTTTTGTAATACCTGCGCTCTTGAAACTTGGTAGGCAGTTAGTGTAGGTGCACTAAAAGAACCCATATCTTTTACAGAAACGTGTTCGCCCCAGTGCACTAACTTTTTTGAATTTGCGTAATGACGCCATAAGAAAATTAAAAAAATTTTTTTTTAGCTTTTGTAAGACCTGCGGTCTCAAAACTTGGTAGAAAACTAGTGCAGTTGTACCAAAACAAAACATACCTTTTACAGAAACGGGTTCGACCCGGTTCACAAATTTTTTGGAATTTGGGTAAGTACGACTTAAGCAAATTAAAAAAATTTTCTTAGCTTTTGTAATATTTGAGTTTTTGAAAGTTGGTAGGCAGTCAGCGTAGTTGCACTAAAACAACCCATACCTTTTACAGAAACGTGTTCGCTCCGGTATACTAACTTTTTACGAATTCGCGTAATGCCACCATAAGAAAATTAAAAAATTTCTTTCACAGCTTCTGTAAGAGCTACGCTCTCGAAACTCGGTAGAGAGCTAGTGTAGGTGTATCAAAACGACACATACCTTTTGCAGAAACGTGTTCGCCCCGGTTCAGGAGGTTTTTGAAATTTACGTGAGGACAGCTTAAGCAAATTAAAAAATTTTTTCTTAGCTTTTGTAATACCTGTGCTCTTAAAACTTGGTAGGCAGTTAGTGTGCGTGCACTAAAACAAACCGTATCTTTTACATAAACGTGTTTGCCCCGGTCTACTAACTTTTTTGGAATTGGCTTAATGACACCATAAGAAAATTAGAAAATTTTTTTCTTAGCTTTTATAATACCTGCGCTCTTGAAACTTGATAGGCAGTTAGTGTAGGTGTAATAAAATAAACCATATCTTTTACTCCGGTTCACTAACTTTTTTGGAATTTACGTATTGACGCCATAAGAAAATTAAAAAATTTTTTTCTTAGCTTCTGTATGAGCTGCGCTCTTGAAACTAGGTAGACAGCTAGTGTAGGTGTACTAAAACAAACCATACCTCTTACAGAAAAGTGTTCGCCCCGGTTCACTAATTTTTTGGAATTTGCATAATGACAGCATAAGAAAATTAAAGATTCTTTTTCTTAGCTTCTGTAAGACCTGCGCTCTCCAAACTTGGTAGAAAGCTAGTGTATCTGTACCAAAACAAAACTTACCTTTTACAGAAACGGGTTCTACCCGGTTCACAAATTTTTTGGAATTTGGGCACGGACAACTTAAGCAAATTAAAAAAATTTTTTCTTAGCTTTTGTGATATTTGAGTTCTTGAAATTTGGTAGGCAGTTAGCGTAGTTGCACTAAAACAACCCATATCTTTTACAGAAACGTGTTCGCCCCGGTTCACTAACTTTTTTTGAATTCGCGTAATGCCACCATAAGAAAATTAAAAAATTTCTTTCGCAGCTTCTGTAAGACCTATGCTCGAAACTTGATAGAAAGCTAGTGTAGGTGTATTAAAACAACAAATACCTTTTACAGAAACGTTTTCGCCCAGGTACACTAACTTTTTTGAATTTGCTTAAAGACACCATAAGAAAATAAAAAAAAAATTTTCTTAGCTTCTGTAAGACCTGTGCTCTCGACACTTCGTAGAAAGCTAGTGTAGGTGTACCAAAACAACACATACCTTTTACAGTAACATGGTCACCCCGGTTCACTAACTTTTTGGAATTTGAATAAGGTTAACTTAAGCAAATTAAAAAATTTTTTTCTTAGCTTCTGTAATACCTGCGCTCTCTAAACTTGGTAGGTAGTTAGTGTAGGTGTACTAAAATAACAAATACTTTTTATAGAAAAGTGTTCGCCCCGGTTCACAATTTTTTTGGATTTTGCATAGACTATAAAAAATAAAAAAAAAATGTTTAGCCTCTGTAAGACCTGCGCTCTTGAAACTTGGTAGAAAGCTAGTGCAGTTGTGCCAAAAGAACACATACCTTTTACAAATACGTGTTCGCCCCGGTTTAGAAATTTTTTGAAATTTGAGTGAGGACAACTTAAGCAAATTAAAAAATTGTTCTTAGGTTTTGTAATACCTGCGCTCTTGAAATTTGGTAGGTAGTTAGTATAAGTGTACTAAAACAACACGTATCTTTTACAGAAATGTGTTCACTCCGATTCACTAACTTTTTGGAATTTGCATAATGACCCATAAGAAAATTTAAAAAAAATTTTCTTAGTTTCTGTAACACCTGCGCTCTTGAAACTTGGTAGGCAGCTAGTGTAGGTGTACTAAAACAACACATTCCTTTTACAGAAACGTGTTCGCCCCAGTTCAAAATTTTTTGAAATTTGCGTGAGGACAACTTAAGCAAATTAAAAATTTTTTCTTAGCTTTTGTAATACCTGCGCTCTTGAAACTTGGTAGGCAGTTAGTGTGGATGCACTAAAACAACCCGTATCTTTTACAGAAACGTGTTCGCCCCGGTTCACTAACTTTTTTGGAATTTGCTTAATGACACCGTAAGAAATTAAAAATTTTTCTTAGCTTCTGTAACACCTGCGCTCTAGAAACTTGGTAGGCAGTTTGTGTAGGTGTATTAAAAGAACCCATATCTTTTCAGAAACGTGTTCGCCGCAGTTCACCAACTTTTTTGGAATTCGCGTAATGGCACCTTAAGAAAATAAAAAAATTTTTTTCGTAGCTTCTGTAAGACCTGCGCTCTTGATACTTGGTAGAATGCTAGTGTAGATGTACCAAAACAACACATACCTTTTACAGAAACGTTCGCCCCAGTTCAGAAATTTTTTGAAATTTGCGTGAGCACAACTTAATTTATTTATTATTACCCTATCTTACAGAATGATCCCTTTACAAGATAGGTAAAACAGGCTAGGTATATGTAAGAATTTACGAAATTACAAAATAACTTACAGCACAAAGTATAAATAGCTCATAAAGGTTAATAGCTAATCACACTTGTCACTTGCTAAAGTATGTTTTTTAATTTCTTGAACTGATGAAATTTGGTAGGCAGTTAGTGTAAATGTACTAAAAAAGAAAGTACTATTTACAAAATCGTGTTCGCTCCCGTTTACAGATTTTTTGGAATATGCATTATGGCACCATAAAAAAATTAAAAAAAAAATTCTTAGCTTCTGTAAGACCTGCGCTCTTGAAACTTGGTAGAAAGCTAGTGTAGGTATACCAAAAAAAGACATACCTTTTACAGAAACGTGTCGACCTGGTTCACAAATTTTTTGGAATTTGCATAATGACACTATAAGGAAATTAAAAAAAAATTTTTTTAGCTTCTGTAATACCTGCACTCTCGAAACTTTGTAGAAAGCTAGTGTATGTGTACTAAAACAACACATACCTTTTACAGAAACTTGTTCGCCCTGGTTCACAAATTTTATGGAATTTGCGTAAAGACAACTTAAGCAAATTAAAAAACTTTTTCTTAGCTTCTGTACTACCTGCGCTCTTGAAACTTGCTAGAGTGCTAGTGTAGGTGTACTAAAACAACACATACCTGTTACAGAAACGTGATCGCCCCGGTTCACAAATTTTTTGGAATTTGCGTAATGACACCATAAGAAAAATTTTTTTCTTAGCCTTTGTAAGACCTGTGCTCTTGAAACTTGGTAGACTGCTAGTGTATGTGTACTAAAACAACACGTACTATTTACAGAAACGTGTTCATATCGGTTCACTAATTTTTTTGGAATTTGCGTAATGACACCATAAGAAAATTAAAAAATTTTTTTCTTAGCTTCTGTAAGACCTGCGCTCTCGAAACTTGGTAGAAAATTAATGTGGGTGTACCAAAACAATACATACTTTTTACAGAAACGTGTTCGCCCCGGTTCAGAAATTTTTTGAAATTTGCGTGAGGACAACTTAAGCAAAATAAAAATTTTTTTCTTAGCTTTTGTAAGACCTGCTCTCTTGAAAGTTGGTAATCAGCAAAGTAAGCTTCTATGCTGCAAGCTGAAACTGAACAGAATACACTTTATGAAAAAAATAAGCAAGATTTTATGACGTGCAATTATTTATTTTCGGTGTTTGTGCAATCAATATTGACAGTTCAATGCACGAAGTTGGCAAAGTCGGTTTTTCAACCAATTCGGAATATGCCCTGTTCCGTAGTCTGTTACCCTATTTCTTCCTGTTGATCTTCCAAAGGTAACCGAATCTTTGTTACAGCTCAACAAATTCTTGAACGAATTGTTTGAGATAATTTCTCATGTCACACATTTGAAATTTGAAATTTTTTATTTAAATCGCAGTAAGAAACGAAATAGCCTAGCTAACTACGTCACACCTAGTGAAATGTAAGATGAACCACAAAATCAAATCCTTTTTGGATACTGCGACAAAATTTGTACAAGCTAAATTGTCCTAGTGTCGACAAACTGGGATGAATAAATACTCCCTGTATGATTGTTGTGGTTTGCATTGTATTTTTCTTAATCTTTTTTGGGATTAAACCACTCCGAGTTTTTAAAATGGTCTCTAATTACTTTTCCATTCTTGACGTACGATCATTCTCAAAGTAATAAAAATTTCTAAGTTTTTATTATTTTGACAACGATCCTAGTTCATGGATGAAAATGTAAATAAAGACAATTTAAAAAACTGAGTAGTTTAATTCCCAAGAAAGATTAAGAAAAATACGGGATGAATAAAACACCATTTATGTATAAATTACACCCTACGAATATGATGACAGGAACATGCTTGTACAAACATAACGCTGGAAGTGTGTGCATCCAAGCTAAAGTTACTTTTCATGCTGGTCATCTTGTAAAAGATATGTGATGTTTTAGTACACCTACATTAGTTGCCCATCAAGTTTCAAGAGCGCATGTTTATAGAAGCTAAGAAATGAATTTTTTAATTTTTTTAAGATGTCCCTACGTAAATTTGGAAAAATCTGTGAACAGGGTGAACACGTTTCTGTAAAAGGTATGTGTTGTTTTAGTACACCTGCACTAGCTACCCACCAAGTTTCAAGAACGTAGGTCTTACAGAAGCTAAGAAATGAATTTTTTAATTGTCTTATGGTGTTATTATGCAAATTCCTAAAAATTTATGAACCAGGTCAAACACGCTTCTGTAAAAGGTACGTGTTGTTTTAGTACACCTACACTAGCTGCCTACCAAGTTTCAAGAGCGCAGGTCTTACAGAAACTACGAAAAAAAATTTTAATTTTCTTATGGTGTCATTACGCAAATTCCAAAAAGTTAGTGAACTGGGGTGAACACGTTTCCGTAAGAGGTATGTGTTGATTTGGTACACCTACACTAGCTTTCTACCAAGTTTCAAGAGCACAAGTGTCATTATGCAAATTCCAAAAATTTGTGAACCGGGGCGAACACGTTTCTGTAAAAGTATGTGTTGTTTTAGTATACCTACACTAGCTGTCTCACAAGTTTTAAGAGCTCTGGTTTTACACAAGTTAAGAAAATGACATATATTGCAATTTAAAAGAGCAACTGCTTAAAATATACATGTAAGAGTAATATAGGTATGTCAAAGTTATTTAGTTTCAAGCACCATCAGATTTAAAATGCATAAAGTTAATTGGGTCAATATAAGAAACATAATTGAACAATAGAAATGCTTGTTCAGTTCAGTAGGCGTGGTTTTGTAGTGATGGAGATTGGTAGGTGTATCCATATTTAGCGGCCGGTAGATAGTGGCCACTAGCTTCATTAACGCATTTGAGGGTCAGAGCATCCACATGAATTTATTCAGAATTAACGTGGCTCTCCAAAAGTTAATGTTTTTATGCAGGTCTTTTCATTTTTGCAGAACGAACAATAAATGGGAACAATTACTACAACATGTTGACAGAGTATGTTTTTCCCCAAATGGATGATATTGAGGCAGAAAAGGGACTTGTGTTTTTCCAACAAGATGGCGCCTTTCCTCATTACATTAACCACGTGTGCGCGGCTCTAGACACTCACTTTCCGGGAAGGTGGATAGGCAGAACTGGCCCAATCTCTTGGTCCCCACAAAGTCCGGACTTAACCCAAGTGGACTCTTTTGGGGCCACATAAAAATGTTGTGTACAGTGAAAAGATCCGAAACATCAATCATTTACGCGAAAGAATTGTTGCTGCGGTTGGGACAGTTACACTTGATATGTTGGTGAATATGTGGCACGAAGTAGAATATCGTGTCGACGTGTGCAAGGCAACAAATGGATCCCACGTTCAAGTCCATTAATGTTAAAACAAAACTTGAAAGTACTCTCTTTTATTGCATGTACTCGATGATGTAGTTTTTCATTAATTTTAACATTAAATTTATACCTAAAACTAGGAAGTTCTTTTTCAAACACCCGGTATTGTATTTCACTGATTTAAGATTAGTGTTTGATCTTTTATTTTAGAAAATAGATTTTTTATTGAAATAATATTTTGTTTTGCAATTTTTGTATTTCTTTAACTAATTTGGGTGTTAAGTGTTATGTATGGTAGTGATTTATAAATGCTATGTTGGTTGTTATTTTTATTTTGTTTCGAATATGTTTCACTGTGTAAAGTTTTTGTTATTATTAAAATTGATGGATAACTATTTTCTTTTAATATAAAAATGATTTAATTCTTTTTGTGTAAAAATAGATGAGTAGTTTCTCTGTACTGTCTCATTTCTAAAATAAAATTAATTTTCATACCAAATGGTTGACATGAATAAAAGTTGATAAATCTATTAAATTTTATTGTTTTATGATACCAATCTAGGATGATTTTATTTCCTGTTGTTTTAATTAATAACGTATCTAGAAATAGAAATGTGTTATTTATTTCTAGTTCAGCTGTAAATTGTATATATATATATATATATATATATATATATATATATATATATATATATATATTGAAATTGTTAAAAATATCTAAAATCTTATTAACTTTTTGTAAAGGTATAGTTGTAATTATATCATCTACAAATTTTTAAATAAAAGGCAGTTGAAAGGATAATTTAGGCATGATTTGATCAAGTAATGTATTCGTTATTATCATCATCATTTTGTTTTCGACCTTACTTAAGGTCGGTTTGACGCAGCTCTAACTTCTTTTCTATTCTGTGCTAATCTAAAAAGCTCTACATACCCTTCACAACCTAAATTTCTAATAATTTGACTAATATAGTTTAGTCTAGGTCTTCCTATATCCTTCTATCTTTTTCCTATCCAGCTGGCTCTACATAGATATTAGCAACCTGATGGTTGTTAAAGAACTCTAACATGTTTACATGATTACCATTTATAGAGAAATGAAATATAACCTGGTTATCCGCTTCAAAAAGGAAAAGTGTTAAATTATATGTTATGGTAAGGATTAAGCAACGAATCGCTGCCAACATGCCAGACCGCTACCTAATTGTGAGTTATGTCATGGTGACGTTTATTAAATTATATGTTATGGTAAGGCTTAAGCAACGAAACGCTACCAACATGCCAGACCGCTACCTAATTGTGAGTTATGTCATGATGACGTTTATTAAATTATCTGTTAATGTAAGGCTTAAGCAACGAAACGCTACCAACATGCCAGACCGCTACCTAATTGTGAGTTATGTCATGATGACGTTTATTAAATTATCTGTTATGGTAAGGCTTAAGCAACGAAACGCTACCAACATGCCAGACCGCTACCTAATTGTGAGTTATGTCATGGTGACGTTTATTAAATTATATGTTATGGTAAGGCTTAAGCAACAAATCGCTACCAACATGCCGGACCGCTACCTAATTGTGAGTTATGTCATGGTGACGTTTATTAAATTATATGTTATGGTAAGGCTTAAGCAACGAAACGCTACCAACATGCCAGACCGCTACCTAATTGTGAGTTATGTCATGATGACGTTTATTAAATTATCTGTTAATGTAAGGCTTAAGCAACGAAACGCTACCAACATGCCAGACCGCTACCTAATTGTGAGTTATGTCATGGTGACGTTTATTAAATTATATGTTATGGTAAGGCTTAAGCAACGAAACGCTACCAACATGCCAGACCGCTACCTAATTGTGAGTTATGTCATGATGACGTTTATTAAATTATCTGTTAATGTAAGGCTTAAGCAACGAAACGCTACCAACATGCCAGACCGCTACCTAATTGTGAGTTATGTCATGATGACGTTTATTAAATTATATGTTATGGTAAGGCTTAAGCAACGAAACGCTACCAACATGCCAGACCGCTACCTAATTGTGAGTTATGTCATGATGACGTTTATTAAATTATCTGTTAATGTAAGGCTTAAGCAACGAAACGCTACCAACATGCCAGACCGCTACCTAATTGTGAGTTATGTCATGGTGACGTTTATTAAATTATATGTTATGGTAAGGCTTAAGCAACGAAACGCTACCAACATGCCAGACCGCTACCTAATTGTGAGTTATGTCATGATGACGTTTATTAAATTATCTGTTATGGTAAGGCTTAAGCAACGAAACGCTACCAACATGCCAAACCGCTACCTAATTGTGAGTTATGTCATGGTGACGTTTATTAAATTATATGTTATGGTAAGGCTTAAGCAACGAAACGCTACCAACATGCCAGACCGCTAACTAATTGTGAGTTATGTCCTGGTGACATTTAGTTAACTGATTTTTATTTATTTATTTTTTTTTGTTTTGTTTTCGAACTTACTTAAAGTCGGTTTGACGCAGCTCTAAATTCTTTTCTATTCTGAGCTAGTCTAAAAAGGTCCACATACCCTTCACAACCTAAATCTCTAATAATTTGACTAATATAGCTTTGTCTAGGCCTTCCTACTCTATTTTTATTTGGTAGTCTATAATCTAAGACTTTACTAAATAGTCCCTCATGTCTTAACTAGTGCCCTATCATTTTATCTCCCCTGGCCTTCAATTGTTTCCACATACAGGGATCCTCACCTATCCTTCTATAAACTTCCTCGTTTGTTACTCTATCTGTCCAACTAATCTTTAACATTCTCCTATAACACCAAGTTTCAAAAGCTTCTATCTTTTTCTTATCTACTTCTTTAATTGTCCAAGTCTCACTACCGTATAGTAGAACGCTCCATACGTACGACTTTAAGAAACTTTTCTATTATCTAAACTAATACTATTAGCTATTAGTAAGTTTTTCTTTTAAAACATTTTTCTAGCTTGAGCTATTCTAGCTACTATATCCCTTCTGCTACGTCCATCCTTTGTAATTATACTACCTAAATAGCAAAATTCATCTACCTCCTCTAACTCGGTATTACCTATTTTTAATTTTGGTTTAGAACTAGGCTGTAACTCACTTGTCATTATCTTTATCTTTACTGAGTTAATTCTCATACTATAGTTACTCCGTAGTATCTCATCTAAAATATTTAAAACTCTCCTAACTCTTTTCTAGACTCTGCTATAATGGCTATATCATCTGCAAAACGTAACATGTCTATTTTCTGTCCCTGTACACTAATACCTATATCTTTTCTCTCTCTAGCTAAGTTTAAAGCTTCCTCAATATAAACATTAAAATCAAGGAGACAGTATACAACACTGTCTAACACCATTTCTAATCTTAGCTTCCTTTTCTATTTCATCCAATCTAATTACTACGCTTTGGTTTTTATTTAGACTGTAAATAATTTTTCTATCCCTATGAGAGATTCCTATTTTTTGCAAAACCCCGAACATAACAATCCAATTAACCCTATCAAATGCTTTTTCTAAATCTACAAACGCGAAATGTCTTTTATTTTTTTGTAACCTTTTTTCGATAATTAGCCTAATCATTAGTATCGGTTCTCTAGTCCCTCTGTCTTTACGAAAACCATATTGGTCTTCGCCTAAATAATTCTCAGTTAAAGCTTCTACTCTATTTTTAATTATTATTGTTAGTATTTTGGAAGCATGAGAAGTTGAACTAACCGTTCTAAAATTCTCACACCTATCAGCTCCTGACTTTTTTGGGATTGGGATAATAATATTTTTTTCGAAATCTATTGGAACCTCACCTGTGTCATATATTACTTTTACTAGTTCATATAATCTGTCTAAAGTTTTCTGACTTGCTTGTTTTATTAATTCTGCGGGAATATCGTCTATCCCTGGCGCTTTATTTAGTTTAAGATCCCTAACAGCTCTATCAAATTCCTCTCTTAATATTGAGAACCCTATTTCTACATCCTCTTCTTGGTCGTTCTCTAACTCATCCATAGCGTCTCCCTTATATAAATCTTCTAAATATCTTTTCCATCTATCTGCTATCTCAACTTTATTTATTAGAAGCTCATTATTCTCGTCTCTAATACCATTATATTTTTTCCTATCTTCCCCAAAAAACTTTTTAACTGCCCTGTAAGCCCTGTCTGTCTTACCTACTCTCAAATCATCTTGTATTCCCTTACAATTCTCCTCCATCCATTTATTTCTAGCTCTTCTACACTCATGTACTATCGTATTTCTAACTGTATTATATTTTTGCTTACTTTCACTATCCACTTCTCTGAAAGGTTTAAGCTTTCTTCTATTCTCTATTAAATCTAATATCTCCTTTGTTACCCACGGTTTTCTCGCTTCTATTTTTTTCTTACCTATAGTCTGTGTTGCTGTATCATGTACAGTCAGTTTTATTTCTTTCCATCTATTTTCTACGTTCCCTCCTACAGCTATCTCTTTGCTCTTAATATCTAATACTTGTTTATATTCCTCTTTTACCCTACTATCATTAAGCTTACCTAGATCCCATCCCTCTCTTTTAACCTTTCTCAATTTTTTGAATTTTAGTTTACATTTCATTTTAACTAAGTTATGATCGCTATCTATGTCAGCCCCTGGATACCTACGACAGTTTTTAACTTGGTTTCTAAATCTTTGTTTAACTAAAATATAATCTATTTGGTATCTAGCCCTATCACCTGGCGCTTTCCAGGTATATCTTCTCCTAACATGTTGTTCGAATAGGGTGTTTACAGTTACTAATCTATGTTCCTGGGAAAACTCAACTAATCTTTCTCCTCTATCATTTCGTCTGCCATACCCAAATTTTCCTACCATTTTTCCCTCACTACCTTCTCCCACTGACGCATTAAAATCGCCCATAACTATTAAATTCTCATCTCCTTTTACTTTTCTTACTATACTATTTATATCCTCGTATACCTTTTCTACTTCCTCGTCCTCGTACTGAGTTGTTGGCATGTAAACCTGTACTAAAACAGTGTCTGTGGGTTTTGTACTCAATCTAACCATAATTATTCTATCACTAAATTGTAAGTACTCTTTAACTTTATGCCCTAATCTTTTACCTAACACTATTCCTACGCCTGCCTGTCTATTAGTTGAAGAAGTTGTAATTATTCTATAATTATCTTTCCAAAAGTCATTACTATCTGGTCATCTCACCTCACTAATACCTAAAATGTCCAGCTTTTCCTTTCTCATTTCGACTAATAAATTCGTTAACTTATCTACTCTAAGTAATGACCTTACATTCCAAGTCCCTATCACTAAATCGAACTGTTGTTTTATATTCTTACGATGACGAGCCCCAAGTACCCCCTCCCGGAGATCCGAATGAGGGAGTATTTTACCTCCGGACAAGAATTTTACTTGTGAGCTCTCCATCATATGTATTTCGTGTTTTAGGCCACGCACACCTGGGAAATATTGTGGCAGGCTCCCATATCTTTCCACAACGCAGTTTTTAAAGATTTTAGCAAAAAGCCGTATCCGTCACGGCCAACCCCCAATAAGCTTGTAAATTATTGAGGATCGCCCGAGACCAACCGACCCTCCTCCAATATCTTTTAGCCAGGAAGGCTGCTGCCCCTTGCTGCGCCTTTTAATCGCCTTTTACGATAAGCAGGCTTACTATAGTAGTATTCTTTATCCCCTACTATAGAAGATGTGTATAATTAATTCATGTTATTACACATATTTGTATAATACTGAGCTAGAAAAATAGGCTTGTATGAATTACCTTTCTGTTTTCGTAGTAAATTTTTTATTTCGTTGGAAGGAATGTGAAATATAATTCTCACAGTTCGCAATAGATATGCCGTTTTCCCAACCATTCAGGACTGCGAACGAAGAGGCGGTGATGGTTCCAAGTTCGAGAAGCCATTCGTTATATTCATTTTTGTCGTGACCGGCTTATCGTGAACTACTAGTGAGGGACTGCATTATAAGTGTGATGTAGTGAAGTTGATCCCGCTCGATTCCTATACCTATATCCATTATTGTATAGTGAAATCCATTCAAGAAGAGCATGTACGTCATCATGCGCACTCGGCTAAAACGGTGTCAGATTAGTCCATTGTTTATAAATAGGCGTGTTCGTTCAGCATATCAGTGGCGTAGATAATTTGCTGTTAAATGTCAACTGATATTTGTAACTTTGATATTCTATATCTATTTCTTACACTTTCTTAGTTTTCTTTCTGTTTATTTGTGTTTTATGCCTTGCTTATTCGCATATTCGCCATGTAAATTTAAACCACCAACAAAATAAAA
Source organism: Platerodrilus igneus (assembly GCA_036346225.1). Lineage (NCBI taxonomy): Eukaryota > Metazoa > Arthropoda > Insecta > Coleoptera > Lycidae > Platerodrilus > Platerodrilus igneus. Next base: position 5,700,817 of record JARFIW010000982.1, on the reverse strand, counting down.
CTTGATTTTAGAATATTTACTCTACGGAGTTTGATAAAAATTATTAAATTCGCTACGCCACTGACTTTCAAGGTTTGCGCATATGTCAAATGACGTACAGGCTCTTTTAAACAAATTCCACTCTACCTTATATTGTGTGCGTTCTCTGTTTAAGGCTATAGAAAATGTAACGCTCCATCAAGAAAATTTGAGCGAGGCGGTAAACCGCATCTACACGGTAACTTAGATACGCAATAACTATTTTGTACATCGCCTGCCAATATGCACTGAATTAGAAGGTGAGCGAGTTATTAATTAATTTACATTGTTAATTTGAAACGTAAATTATGCTATCTCATTTGCAAGTTCTGTGCAATGCATTGCACCCTCTGTTTAGGCAAGCGATTAACTAAAACATGTACCTTTACCTTTAAATAACAATGTATTGAAATTTACCAGTTAACTGTTTTCGTTCCTTTCTTCAACACACCACATTCACCCCCTCACGCCACTGTAACAAATACAAAGATACAGTAGTCAATCGCGGCTTGCCCAAAGGCGGCAACAGGCTTCACAGAAACCAGGAACGACCCATTCAATTCGCTTTACAAAACAAACACACCAGTCAATTATAACCCTGCCCACACTACAACTATCCAAATGTTCAAGTTCAAAGGCAAATCCAATCAATCAATCCTTCAGATCACTGAACCTTGGCAAGCCGGACCACTAATGATTATTGTGGTCCGGCTTGCCAAAACTCAGCAATCCAAAGGACCGACCAACCGGACTTACCCCCGAACCCAAACATCCAGATGGCCACAATGCAAGCAGAGTTATAATCAACTGACACGTCTATTCCGTAAAGCGAATTAAACAAATCGTTCCCAACCTCTACAAAACCCATCACCACCCCCAGGCAAGCCGCGACCAACCACTGCATCCCCGCACTTACCACAACAACGCGAAAAGGCAAATATAATATATCAAAAAAAAAACGAAAACAGTTAACTGGTACAATAACTGGTACAATAAATTAACTATTCCTTATTTACATTAACAGTAATTGAAAACTTTAACAATTCAAGCGTTTTTGTTTTTAATTTCTTCTATATTTTATTTATCTTAAATACAGACGTAGGAAACGTTCTGCATTCCTTTGATATTTGTTTATTTAGGATCCACTTATGATTACTTTTCTTTTAACAAACATCCAAAGTCAAAAGTAAAAAAAAATTGAAAAAATTCGTACGCATATTCAACTACAGTATTCATAATCACAGATACAAATACTTTTTTTATTTTATATTGAAATTTTATTAACGTCCAAAGGAAAATATATTCAAACACAATTTATAAACGCTATACAGCTGTCTACAATAAGTTAATTATTCTTTATCTACATTAACAGTTATTGACAACTTTGTCTTAACGAGCATACCCAATACGTGGTAAGAACGAAGCAGCATGATGTACAGAGAAGGTAGAACTATACGGTTGCCTACATTAACTAAAAGTCCTTATAAAATACCAAATATGTGCTGAAACACAAAGCTTCTGAGAGTAAAACCTAAATTCAATACCGGTTACGTATACGTATTACACTCATTTCTGAATTTAAATTGAGAAACGTTAAACGCATATTGCGGCATAGGAAAAGCCTCTTTTAATCTAAATCACTAATGGCAAAATTGATTGCATAGACTTCAGCTAAAGGTTATCTTTAACATAAGTTGCTATTTGCAAACACGTTATTACAAATGTGCTCATATGTAACATTAGCTACATTAACAATTAATAAATATTGCTTAATTTTGATTGGTTTGCATGTGTGGATTTTATTTGTTCTATTCCATTTGTCGCACAAAACAAGACTTATATACTGTTAGATAGAAGCAGCATAAAGTTGATTCGTGAAAATAGAAAGGTAAAACCAGTAATTGCCTAAATTAGCTGTAAATATATATACAAGGACATTCAAAGCACTTGAATTAAACTAAGGCGATCAGCTCATTTCAATAACTTTGACAGACCACGGTACGTTCAAAAACATGACTTGAGTTGTTAAACAACAGTTGGTTAAACTTTCTACAATTACTACTTATTACAATCGATTATTTAACCACTGTATACATATCCGTTGCTCTTTTATATCTACGTAACTAACATTGTTAGCATTGCTAAAAAACCCTTCGAATGCTATGTTTGTAAAATATTTATAAGCCACATTTCCATTGCTTATATTACATACAACTTTGAATTTTTTTTTAAGTTTACTAGGGCAAAGTGGTCTTGATCCAATCGACTCCGCTGAGGTGATTTTGAAATAGTCCACTAGGGCAAACTGATCTTGATCCGATCAACTACCCGAAGTGATTTCGACAAAGCCTACTAGGGCGAAGTGACCTTGATCCACAACTACCCGAAGTGATTTCGACAAATTCTACTTAGGCAAAGTGGTCTTGATACGACCGACTTCCCAAAGTGATTTCGACAAAGTCTACTAGGGCGAAGTGGTCTTGATCCGATCGACTCTCCGAAGTGATTTCGACAAAGTTTACTAGGGCAAAATGATCTTGATCCGATCGACTCCCCGAAGTGATTTCGACAAAGACTACTACGGCAAAATGATCTAGATCCAATCGACTCCCACTAAATGATTTCGACAAAGTATACTAGGGCGAAGTGGATTGATACGATCGCCTTCCCGAAGTGATTCCGACAAAGTTTACTAAAGCGTAGTGGTCTTGATCCGATCGATTCTCCGAAGTGTTTTCGACAAAAACTACTAGGAAAAAGTGATCTTGACCCCGATCGACTCCCCGATCGACTCCCCGATCGACTCCTCGATCAACTCCCCGAAGTGATTTCGACAAGGTCTATTAGGGCGAACTGATCTTGATCCGATTGGCTACCCCGAAGTGTTTCGACAAAGACTACTAGGGCGAAGTGATCTTGATCCGATCGGCTCTTCGAAGTGATTTCGACAAAGACTACTAGGGCGAAGTGATCTTGATCCGATCGACTCTTTGAAGTGATTTCGACAGAGTCTGCTAGAGTGAAGTAATCTTGATCTGATGTACTCCCCGAAGTGGGAGTTATTATATCAGCAAATATTGGATGTTTGAGCCCTTTGGACGGCTAAATATTTGTTTGAAGTATTTGTTGTTGAATGAAAAACAGCTAGATTCAAATATAAATTTAATAATTTCTAGGAAAATTTTTTTGTTAATTTTGGTATTTAATTTAACTTCTGTTGGAATAGTATTAATATTTTGTAGAGCTGGTTCTTTTGGTATATTCCTAAATAAGGAAATGTCTAAGCTTATTATTATGTAATTTTCTCTTAATTGAAAATTATTAATAAAATCTGCAAATTCAAAAGTGTCTTTTCTATTATATTTACAATCGATAGACTTTTGAAAAATCTCTGATACAAATGTGTGGCAATTATTACAAGCTATAGTCGAAATCAGGAAAGAATGAATGCACGTCATTAATTTCTGATTCAATCCAAGATATACTTCCGCCTATACAATGGGCGTATTTAACATGTAAGAGAAAGAAAGAATACAAGTAGCACGTGTTTCAAGCAAAGTAGCTTAGTAACGACTTACGCTGTGGAGTTTATGATAAGCAAAGAATGCGAACAGTAAACTGTCGCATGTCCTAACTATATTACACTTATGTGTCCCCAATGGGAATATTTCTTGAAATCTTTATTAAACAGTCAATTGATTAATCTTGATGCATACGAATACGGTTGATGACGTGCATTCATTCTTTCCTGATTTCGACTATACTATTGGACACGTTGGATAATCATTTTTGTGAATTTTGGGTACTATTTGTAATTGAAAAAACCTGTAATGTGATGTGTTATGTTAATGTTAAATTAGATATGAAACAAATAATATTTAATTTTGAATGGATTAATTTGTTATTGAAGCACTTTGTATAATCCTAGTGTTCATATAAAATGTGTTTATAAACAAAGACTTGCAATTAAATCCGTATTATTATTCAAATTAAACTGAGAACCACAAAGAAATTCATGTTATTTCTGTTAAATACATAGGGGAACTTGAATAACGGGTTGTAAATTATTTTATACTACAAGAATGTAAAAAAATCAATTATAATCATCAAATTTTATAGTAAAAGCTTGTCATAAAAAGCTTTCAGAAATTGGTATGAAATAGCGAATTCATTAATATGTACCCCAAATATAAGCTTTAGGAAGCTTGTTCAATAAATTCCATGCAATATGACAGTTTTAATAGACATTATTGCAACTAAACTACAAATACACTTTATTACGATGTATTAACTAGACTTCGAGGAAGCAGAATACAGAAGATAGAATTACATAGCTGAGGTAATCATCTCATTATAGTAGACTAAAAGCATAGAATGGTGAAAAAGCATAACGTGGGCTCTAATATATTGTATTAGGTAGACACTGACTGTAATAAAATATGCTTTATAGTGGGGGAAAAATGAATTCTTTTGATTGCAACGGAAGGAGTATTAGACACAGTCAGATAGAAATTGTTCACCTGAAAACATCAAAAATATAGCAATACGCACGTGAAATGAACAAGGGGGGGGGGGTAGTTGGAATCGATAGAAATGAGTTATGTAACACGTCAATGATGTATGGGTGCGAAAAGGTGTGATTACGGACAGGGAGAGGGCTGTCTATGTAAAGTCCTGGACAAATTAACTTTGGAAAGTAAAAATTTAAAGGATTATTAGTGTAAAATTTGGAAAAATGTAATGAGGTTAGGAAAAATGGAAAGCTAGTGTGGTCTGGACATTACCTAAATTAGATGAATAAAACTGTAAGTGACAGTATAGACTTGTTTATGATTCGGTATAATTTATATGTGAGCTAGGACATAAATATGTTTTAGCATTTTCAACATAGGATATTAATTGAACATGGTAGTGATTTTTTTTATTAAGAATTTATTGCAGAACGATTGGTTATTAAGTTTAAAGATAAGGTTATTAGTAGTAAGATATTAAGAAATATGCAGGTGATAAGTATTTTGGAAAGGTCAATGTATTGTAGATAGTTGGTATTAAACTGTTTTCTTGTTTGATTAATGACATTACCAATAATTTGGGATTCATTAATGTAATAATTAAATAGGAAAGCAGGGACATGTGGATCTACAAATAGTTTTGTTGATGGTTTAGGTTTAAGATTTTCTTTAGGATTTAGTTCAGCAACATCTGGATGGATTACAGGGTAAGATTTATTTTTAGAGAAGGATATGTGTATGTGCAATGAAATTATATTTTTATGTTAATAGAGGTTAAGCCAACATTAGAATACCAAAGGAAGAGAGTTTTATGCAGAATGTCTTCCACATAGAAAGAAAATCACAAATTCTGTGGTGACAGACTGTTTGAGCCCAAGATTTGGACAGAGCCAAAATTTCTCAGGATGTGTTAATGTAATGTAGAATTTTTGAGTTAAACCTTGCTAATTATTAATTTTGTATTTCTTTATTTTCTTTTCTCATTTAGCCATAGGAACCCACTCACACACCACTGCAGGTAGCCAATCCACCCTTTTATTGTTGCGAAACCTCTTTAGGGTAATTCAAAGTTTAGATTGTTTTAATGCCCATTTCACTCTCAACAAGTATCTTAATTTAATCAATTTCAAGTATCGAAAAGTTTAAACCATTAAATTGAGCTATATCAAATAGTTAAATGCATAAAAAGCATATTCTCGAAGGTACTAGAATGTTGACGTAATAAGCATATGCTGTATAATAAGCCCAGCTACTACCTTCAGGTTGATAGATTCAATAAGAGTGGTTATAAAGGTAAGGAAGTATATCAATTTTATAATTTTAAGCTACAATCCATTATTTGTTTTGTTTGATATTTGGTGTAATATGAAATTTATGAGTTATCGATGGTTCCATTTGTTAAATTGCTTCAAGTAGTTTTACTTTCGATGTGTTTAAATTTTTGCAAAAATAAGTATACTTATTTTTGGTTTTATAGAGTTTAAAAATGGATAAATTAGTGTACATTGAGAGTTAAACAAAAACTTAAGTATTTTATATAGAAATTTAATTTTATCTATTATTTGAAGGTGTTCTAACCCCTTCTTCATATCTTATTCTATTTAGGTGGTGTCCAATCGATTCTTGTTGATTGCTCATTTTTATCCTTACCTTCACACTCATGCCCCCACAATGGGATAGATATTTTCGCTGTCAAAGTTTTTCCATTTGAATTATCCATTTTTTGTATCTTCTCCATCCATGGGCAGATTTCAGAGGAAAAAATCTATTAAAACCTCGAAGGCATTTTTAGGCAAAACTCCACAAATAATACGTTTTGTCAACATTCCAAGGTTAAAAGTTTCCCACAAGTTAACAATTCATCTTAAAAATATAGCTCTACTAACTAAATTTACACCCCATTCAATCTCTTTTTCTTTTGTTATGATCATAATCTTCCAAATTTTGAATGTTGAAATTATTCCTGTTAATAATACAAAAATCTAAACCAACATAATAATAATAACCCTGTATGGGTGCGAAGATAGAATAACCCCAAGGTAAAACCTTCCTATATTATTAGGAAGGTGCCCTACATTCCCTTTTACACATGCACGTTGTAACCTTCGGTTTAGTTTACGAGTACATTTTAGTCATCGTACATATTTTCATATTTAAACTTCCATATTTTAATACAATAATGTTGCAATGTAAATTCCTTAAAACCTAAGTTTGAGTTTCAACACGTTCTTATCTTATTCTTGGTAAAGGCAGGTGGCCGGAGTTCTTAGAAATCATGCCACAACCGCGTGTCGTTCGAATGTTTTGGCTATTAGCTTTTTCTTAGTTACAGTGCTAAAGGATTGGCGTCACTTACCTACGATCGCGAGGAACGGGATACAGAGGTTCATCCCTATAGTTTTTAGGTCAGTTGGTCTTAGCTATGTAGAGGGTTAACACGTGGATAGTTTGGCACGCCGCAAGACGCAAGGATGCAACAATCACGTGCGAGTAATTTATTGGGTCGTGTCGAAGTCAATTATCGGTTCTTCGAACGAAGTAGCTCCTTATTTCTATATTTGGAGGATTTTCAAAGCACGTGGATTAAAGTATTGGTCATACTACGACGTTTTTATTTACCATCAAGTTATGGATTATTTATTTGCATTTGCAGGCGGTAGTGATAGTGAAAGGGCCTTGTTCAGAATAAACCCTCACCGAACAAACTTGTATAGTAGTTATACGGTAGGATAAGTAATCATCGTTACATAAATTAATGATAAGTTATTAGAAATACATTGATTGAGTAAGGTTAGTGCGAATATTTGTTTTGCTTGTTTTCTACAATTATTACCCTAAGGGGCCGCGAGGTAAATGCCGCTTCTATTATAAAGTTACCGGTTCAGTGTTGTCAAAGTACATTTACGTATATGTATTTTCTATGCGTACAGCAATTGTTTCTCACTCCCGATACAATCAGGAACGTTTCATACTTCCGTCGGATTCTTCGAGTTTTACTTCTCTAATAAACCGTTTGCTGATGGTGCCGACCTGGAGTCCAGTCCAACATGCAGCGCAGAGTTGTGAAAGTAAACATCAGTACTGTAAGTCATTGTTATTCTTTATGAGCTTTTACTGTTTACATTTTTGCTGCCATCTTTGTATATTTTATGACTGATCAAAGTAATTATTCTAATTTACGTATCTAGTAAGTCACTTTAAACATAGTGGTAGGGGGATCCTTAGGGCGAGTTATAAAACGACTTTGTGTAAATACATATTGTTGGTTATATCTGATTTGCCGTAATTAATATAGAACATTATTATTGTAGTGGTGTATAATTTCAAGGTGCAATTAATACTAGGTAATTGTTACGATACAATGTATTATTTTAAGATACCTAGACAACTTGAGTTAATTAAAATTAGAAGTTTAAGAATCACCGATCATTGTTAGCAGGAATTCAGAAAAGTTTGTATAACCTAAATAGAAGTGCTAACATTAGCTGATAATTATACATTATTTTCAGAAACCAGGGGACACATATCAGCTTGGTCAGTGAGCGTATATAAAATTGTCCTAGTATTTAGTCAAACGGGTTCTTGCCCGCAAGGTGTGAAGTTTCTCTTATTTGGTCGTACCCCCATCCAGGCAAGTAATCCGCGTCCTTTTAAGACGAAACCTAAGTAAAAATAAGGGTGGTGCCCACAACCTTAATTTACGACAATACCGTCACAGTATTCCCTCGATCCGACCCCACCCCGTCGCGACTTTAGCTAGCGAGCCACGGCTGGACTTAGCTTTCAGGTTGATTTACCGTGTTTGTTCGTGTCAAAACCCCCCCCCCCCTCCATAGTTCTGTAGATTTGGCACGTAACAACGTATGTACATGCATGCGCGCGCACACACACACACACACACACACCACACCCACACACACACACACACACCCACACACACACACACACTCACACACACACACACACACACACACACACACACACATCAATTAATATTAGTATTTTCAGCTACCCGAATCTCTAGAAATTTTTTAGATAGCATCATCCCCCAGGGAGCTACCCACATTTTAAGATTTTTTTACCGCTAGCATTCTGAACCGAATAGTTTTCTTCGACTAGCCATTGCATCTTTCGAGATAAACCTATCTTGTTTGGTATCAATTAATATTAGAATTTTCTCAGCTATCTGAATTTTTAGTAATTTTTCAGATAGCGCCATCCCCCAGGGAGCTACCCTGATTTTAAGATTTTTTACCTGTTGCGATTTCCGACCGTCCTTAAACATTTTTTTAGTCATGCGATACATTAAATTAGTCTAAAATTTTACGCAGAATTTGAATCTGTAAACAGATTTAAAATCGAATCACCCCCTGCAAAGTTACACTTTAAAGCTCTCAAACCTCTAAATTTTTTGCTCATCTATGACATATGCTTTAACCAACACAAATAAATTAAGCACGCAAAAATTTAATAATTTATTTTATCCGATTTACAGTTTAATAAACTAATTACAATTTTTACAAAGTATAACATTATCTTCTTCGTTTAACCAAATCCAAGCAGGTTAAAGTAACCTATAACAAAAAATAGAAATTAATGTGTTGTTTAAAATAGACCTGTAATAAAAAAAGATTAATGTAAAAAAGAGGAAACGTGTTTTCGGTCAATAAGACATATTGTTGTTAATCTAACAATATGTTTTACCGTCCAGCGGCACCACGTGGAGGTAAACACATGTCGCCGGGAGCGAAGGAAATATTAAGGATGGGGTGGAAGGTATTTCTTATAACTAAATTACATGCTACTATAAACAAAAACTTAAAAAACTTAACCTATATCCTTATGCCCCCATGCGTAGGTTGATATGCTTCCGGGGATGACGTAACGCTTGTCATCTGCGCCCGATAAACTGATTTTATTAATAAGCTGTGTATAAAGTTGGTGTTTGTGACTCCGGATTGATACCATCGTATTCATGAATCATGAGAGCCTCTCTATTATTAATAACTACATCCTTAAAACTATCTACGCTAATCCCCGCCACCACATTACGACTAACACCCTTAATTTTCTTTACAATATCCTTTTCTCCTACAATACAGTAGGACTTAGCCCTACTACCTACAAATTCTAACACCAAGTCACCGTTGAATTCCTTTTTCAAATTTCCCCACAACTTTTTTGTTCACAAGCGGTATATTGTATTTATTCTCTCGAGGATAGTCGCTAGTATCAAAATGTTCAATGTTTGTGTTAATGTACTATACAATTCTGCGGTCTCCACACTGTACACTAGTGAATCGGTATCCGTATAAAGGAGGCGGATTTGGTTACCATACAAAGACCTCATCGTGCCGTAGTGAAACTCATACATTAAGGTTTTAGACAAGTCTAAAACCGAGAAACCTACATAAATTGGTTTGTCGTAAGTAACTTTGACTCGATTCATTTGCATAATAACCAAATCCTCTCCTAAAATAGTACAACTATGAAAATTAGGTCGCGCAATTAGCGTACTCGCACACAACCAATTACCAGAAACATCCCACCGGGGCAGGATTTTCACATCAACGCGTTTGTCCACATTCTCCATGGTCTTCCCGAACACCGCGTTATTCATCAATTTATAGAAGTCTTTTTCAAACATGCTTTTCGCCGCCGTCCTCAACCCGGTGTTAAGGTCAATATACGCTTTCAACCATGGAGACTGAGTAAATTCTAAAACCCGGTGGATTGCTTTTAGTTTGAGACCGTATCGCACACACTGTTGTAAATTCCGATAATGGATGGCGTAGTTTTTCTTTTCCAACAGAGTCGCGAGCAATTTAGGCGTCTTGGATTTGGGTGATGGGGGTACCATGTTTTCGGGGCAGAAGGGTAGATCGTTGTGGGTATGGTGCAGATGTTCTGGATACTCCAGATCTACTTCTAAAATATAACTTTTGTCATTGGTTTCGGGTATATCCAAAATGCGTTCTTTCAGGAGAGTAATCTTTTTAGCATCCATCCACCTAAAATCGCCAATGGGTAGGTGCTGTCTCATTGCCCAGCCATATAGATTATTGGCATTCAGATACGTTAAGTATTTTGAAGCCTCGGTCGGGTTGTAATCCTCCATATACTTATTATTTGCTCTAGCATATCGTTGGCTGCACTGTGTGAGACCACCGCGAATCCCTTTCTTTACGAAATGATGCATGCTGACATCTGTGGGTAAGTCTAATTTTACGCCGGTGTATTTCAACATCGCATCAAAACTCAAGCTGGGTGCAGTTAGATATTGACATGGGTCAAGATCGTAGGTTTTGATGCAAACGGCTATAAAGTTCTCGAAGACGTCGACGAGAAGCAGCACATCCGTCTTCAGATACAGATCACTATATTCCCCAAGCGTACGAATGCCAAACGTATTCCAAACTGTCTGAGCATGTTCGTACTCAGCGAATGTAATATCTGTAGAGGTTAGATCATTATAGAAGGCTTTCTTTGATAGTAAGCTGGAGTCGTTCAACACAGATTCGTCTGTTACGTAGTTGTATGGGAATACTCCCGTTTTAGCTAGTAGACCGAAATGTTTATCGTCTGGGAAACATTTTTTCATCTCAACAAACTGTCCAGGCTCCAAATTTTTTACCAACTTATCTAAGCTCGACATCATGAAACGCAGAAAATCAATGAATCTTAGCTGAACTGTGGAATTGTCGGTTTCTTCCAGCTCACCGTCAAACTCTTCTGGTTCTTCGCCATATAGCCTAATTATAGCCTTATTATTTGGAATTACGGTAACCCTCTCTTTGTCATACCCCAACTCTTTCACAATAAAATGGGAATCATACCCACTTAAATTGTGAAATACAACAGGGATGAAATGGGGGACCTTGTACTTTATATTGCACTGTGGGTGTGCAGCGAAGCGAAAGCGACCAGTCAAGTGGTCGTGATCCCTAACTCTTCCACCCCCAAGAGGCTTTTTACAAATTCCGCAATCAACTGCTGCGTAAAACAAAAGTTCAGCTAGGGGTGATAATGATCTCATCGAAATATTGGTTTTTAAAATCTTACCCAGTCGTCGAGCTTCTTCTTCCAACTTCTGCATTAGAACCTTTGCAGCTTCAGGCCCCCTGTACAGCTCAAACTTGTTTAAAGATTCATCATAGCTACATTTTATGTAGTATGCGAAGCTGTACGGCTTGTGGTCCTGAATGCTATTGGTGAATGAAGTCGACGTGCTTGGATTTGCAGTACTAATTGGTTTTAAGACGCTCTCAAAATCGGCATATATAACAAAAGGCACAATCATCTGCTTATGGATGTTTATAAACTCCAATACGTTGTTGAAGTGGTTTGGCATGGTGGTGGCGACATGGTTACACTCGTGTTCTGCGTGTTTGCGTAGCTCATCTTCCGAACGAAAATATATTAAACATCCATCGCACAACCGCTTGTGTGTGTGTTCTTTAGACAACTGTGTTCTAACCAAGCCGTTTAAATTATTAATTAAACAAAAATGCTCCTTTCCGCCTTCCTGAACATATAACAAATTTACGTGCCGATCCCTTTTATTAGCGGTGAAATGCAAAGGCCCCACAATCGATTTCCCTTCGACCGCCAAACACGTTAACGCTTATGTTGTTTAATTCCTCGAATTTTGAGATATCCTTTATGGGCATCGGGAACTGCACTCCTGTTACGTCGAGTACAGTCGAGTAGTGCGGATAGCTCGATACACGATAAGCGTGCTCGTTAACGGGGTGTAGAGCTGCTACCACGCTCCAGGCAAAACATGCGTTGTCGTGATTTTGTATATTAACAACGGCATGTTTCTTCCTTACCCATTTGGGGAGCTCGATGTACAAAGACCCGCGCAAAGGGTTGTACTTATTAATATTTACTTCTAGATATAAGACTTTCTTCAGCGACCAACCTCAAATTAAAAAAATTAGAAAAAATTAATAATTTTCCAAAACTAACCAGAATCTCGTTCTTGGAACTCATCAGACTTTGCAGACATTGTCTCCACAAAGGCGTTGTAGACCTCCTCTAGGTTACTGGAGGAGGTGATAACCGTGTTTCGGGTGTTGAAGGATTTTATATCCTCTACACCATCTGCCGCAGCCATCTTGGTGTAGTCACCAAACACCTCCAAGTTAACCTTAAGGACTGTGTGGATAGTCCGCTGTTCCCCGACTAAGCTTACAAATCGTTCCTTCTGCTCGCGTAGAAAATCCAATAGACCTAAAAATACAAACTAAGCAAACACAAAATACTTATAAAAAATACATACTTGTAGAATCGACATTACTAATTCGGTATGTAGCGATTCGAGTTTTAAATGCGGTCGCTACTACTTCCACACCCCCATCCAGGACACGACTAGCATTAGCTTTGTGGGTGTTGGAGCGTTGGTGGGCTGCCATGTTGGTGACATCAACATCGCATTCCACACATCTCCTCGGCATTTTGGGAGCAGGCCCCTCAACCGTCGATGCAGCCGGTCGTTTGACCCCGGAGAACCCGGCAACTGGTACCACAACACCATGCTTGGTATCCTTATGACGTTTCAAGTTGTCCCTCCGCGAGAAAAATGCCGGGCATGCATCGCAGACGAACAACCCCTTTTTCGTTTCAGAGACTAACCCATGTTGCTGGATCTGGTGTCGTTTTAAATGGACTTTCTAGTTGCCGCTTGAAGCAAGCGGACGTGTTTTTGCCGAGCTCCCGCTTCAGCAATAACAGTAAGTTTTTATCTAGGGTTTTTATTATTTATTGTTGTATTATTTTATTTGAAGCTTTGCTTTTTATTGTGTTTTATTTTTATAATTGTGCGCCATCAAATTTTAAATACAGGGCAGTAAAATAAAAATTTTAAAACAGAATTTAAACTAAATAAAAACTAAATAAGTCGCGTTTTCTTTGTAATTTAAACCAAATCCGCGTTTTAAAATAAAATAAATAAATTTCGGTTTAATAAAACAAAGGTCTACTAAACTAATATTCAAAAATAATTTCGAAAGAACTTAAAAAGGCATTTTTAATAATAAATTTAAAATAAAAACCGCGTAAATCGAGTAAAAAACCGGGTAAAACAACCAAAAAGTGTGTGAATTTTTTATAGTGCGCGTATAATCAAATAATAACCAAAGAACAAAAATCTAAGCCTTTTTAAATCAAATAAATATCTCAAAAACTAGAAATTTTAAAACAATTTTAATATTAATTTTCCGTAATTTAAGTAAACGCGTATTTAAAAGTTCCTTTAAAATCGATTTTGGTGTAATTAAGCGGTGTAACAGTTACGGGTTGTGCTAGTTACCAAGCGATTAAGTGAAAGGTCATTTCCGGTTACCACATTCCGATTGCGCTCGACCTTATTTTGTTAATTACACATTTAAAAATAAAGTGTTGTTATTTATAAATTAGATATTTTAATATTTTGAAGTAATTAGTTATTTAACTTTGATTTGGCGGTTTAAAAATTTAAAATAAATAAATAGTGTTCTTTACGGTACATTTTGAATCGAGATATTTTTATTGCGTTAGGGAATTTATTTGATTCTAGTTGTTATTTTGACGCTTAGTGCTTGTTGTATTTTTGTTAAAATTTGATATTTAATTGGGCGGTTTGAAGTTTAAATAAATAAAAGGTTGTTTACGGTTCACCTTTAAACAAAACATTATTATTGGACCAACGTTTTGCGCTCTTCTAGCTTCGTTATTTTAGCGTCATAACGGTCAAGTCGTTACGCTGCGTTTTAGGTGTCATCCTTTGTTGATAGTTTTGTCAGCATGGTGGTCCACCGCGACGAGGAGCCGTTGCCCAGGAAGAAGAGGGGAGATCGGTCGGAGTCTGATAGGTCGGAGGCTGAGGGCGCTGTTGGGGGGAAACAGCTGAAGGTGATATTAAAGGACGTTATGTTATTGATACAAGAGGAGGTACAGGAGGTAGAGGAGCCTGTGTCTGCGGCGGTCGTGTCGGGGGAGTCGGGGCCCCCTGGGGTGGCTGCGGCGCCTGAATCGCCCTCAACTTCGGGAGCCCAGCGAAAGATGTCGACTAGCAGCGACGTAAGCGTTGCTGCTAGCGACCTCGATGAGCTGGACCTCCTGAGATTGAGGGTGAGGAAGGCGCACTCGGTCATCTCCGTGAGGGTGCCGACGACCTCCGCCACTATCGTCGTGGAAGACAGAAAGAGGATTCGCTACGCCGTGGATGATTTCCTCGACGCTGCGAATCAACTTATAGGTATGGTTAGGGCGCTGCGGTTTGTGGCTAGTGATTCTGGGCGAGCTGATGTTGTCGGGGGAAGTCCAGCGGTGGTTGCTTCTGTTTCGGGGCAGCAGTGTTCCAGGAGCCAGGAGGTGCCGATGCCGCGGAAGGCGTCGTATGCTGCAGCTGCCGCAGGTGTGACGCCCACCTTTGCAGTTAGGGTCGACGCCAGGCCAGGGGAGAAGGATGACGTCATGTCGACCCTAAAGAAGAAGGTCGATCCCGCTCGTGATGGTTTTGTTGTGGTCGGAGCTCCTAGGACTCGCAAGGGCGGTGTAGTAGTCGAATGTGCAAACCGAGAAGATGCGAAGAAATTGCAGTCGAAGGTTGTCGGTCACTGCAAAGAGCTCGTGGCGAAGACCATCGAAAAGAAGCGCCCACGGGTCGTTCTTCCGGGGGTCGAAGCAGGGATGAAAGCGGAAGAGCTGGTGCGGTTGATCGCGTGCCAGAATCTCCGCTTCGGCGATTTGAAAATCGAAGACCACCTAAGAGAAAAGTTTAGGTTTGGCGGAAAGGGCTCTAGGGATCCCTTCGTCAACGTAGTCTTCGAAGTGACCCCCACACTTCGGAGACGTATATTAGCTGACGCTATTAACCTTAGGTGGCGAAGAGTCTGGGCCCGGGACCACTTCTCGATGACCCAGTGCTACAGGTGCTACGAGTACGGCCATAGATCGATGGAGTGCAGGGAGAAGGTACAGTGGTGCGGTAACTGTGCCGAAGTCGGACACGAGTTCAAGAATTGCCGGAAAGCAGTCCCCTGCTGTGTGGATTGCGCTAGGGCAAACGACAGAACTGGCGGTGGTGCGAAGGTCGATACGCGCCACGACGCCAAGTCGAGTAGATGCCTCACGATGCTGAGATTGAAGAACGCAATCACACGGAACATCGACTATGGACCGTGAAGAAAAAGAAAGATCTAAAAGAAGCAAGAAGATTAAATTCGCGCAATTAAATCTCGGGAAAGGAAAAGGGGCAACAAATAACTTCGTAAAGTTATTCTTCGAAAATAATATCGACATCGGGCTTATACAGGAACCGCACCTGTATAGCCATAAAATAACAGGTTTTGGGAGGGGGGGTTACCGTATTAAACACGGATTGCGAACGACCGCGTAGCGGAATAATAATAAATAACGGGACGTGCGCCGGAATAGTTCTAAATAATTTATCCAACGAATTTTTAACCACGGTCGAAATTACATCAGGGCTAAATACATTTTACGCGATCAGTGCGTATCTTCCGCCGGTCGATTCCCGGCGAGAAAATCCTCAAACCGAGGACTTAGTAACCCAAGTTGAAGACATTTTGCGCAAAATCGGTAGGAATAAAAATTTAATCATCGGGGGAGATTTTAATGCTAAATCGCCGCTATGGGGTAGCCCTATCGAAGACGATAGGGGCTCGCAGGTTGTTGATCTTTTAACCGAGTGGGATCTTAGTGTGATAAACACTAATGATTCACCTACGTTCGAGGGGCATAGATGCAGCAGTTTTATAGATATTACTGCAGCCTCGCACGAGATGTTAGGAATCATTTGTAATCGGAAATTAAGGTCGGACGAGGAAACGCTCTCTGACCATAAATTAATAACATGGGACGTTGAAATCAAAACAAGCGCAAACAAGCAGCTAACTATATTTCCGCGGTTCTGTAATAAAAAAGCAAATTGGGAGCGGTTTAAAGAAAAATTTGGCGAAAGTATCCCTGCGCTCGAAAATGAGCTATTTAACTGCCGAGAGGCAGACGAAATAGAAACACTCGCGAAAAAATTAAGCGACGCGGTGGTAGACGCGTCGTCGTACTCCATGCCTCGAAAGAAAGCATTTAAAGATAGCGTACCCTGGTGGACACGGGAATTAACCGCTAAGCGGGCAGAAACGCGTAACCTAAGGCGCCGCTATCAACGCGCCTCGGGAGATATAAGAGAACAACGGAGAATAGAATATAATCAAAGTTACCGCGAATATAAAATATTAATAGAAGAAACCCGAACGAATAAATTTAAAGAATTTTGCACGCAAAACTCAGAGAAAGAACCTTGTGGAACCGCATACCGCGTAATTAGAAGAAAACAACAAAAAATCGCGCTCGGTAATATAAAGAAAACAAATGGCGAATACACGGACGGTTTTAAAACCACGGCGGAATATTTATTAGAAAAATTCTTCCCTTCGGATAAACCCGAGGAGGATGAAGAGTCGCACAATTTAGTTCGTCGGGAAGCGGCAGAGGCGCAAGGAACAGCTGCCGATAAGGCAATCCTAGTTCATGAGGTTGTCAGGGCTCTTAGGAGGATGAACCCTAACAAGACGCCGGGGCATGACGGAATCGCCTCAGACGCAGCTCTGGAGGCGTGCCTGTTAGCCCCGTGTGTCTTTGCCGGGTTGTTTAATCTTTGTTTAGAGAGGGGCGTATTTCCGCGTTGTTGGAAAATTCAAAACGTAAAATTTATCCCGAAACCCAAAAAGGCGGAGCGTCAGACCCGGGCAGCTATCGTCCAATTAGCTTGCTACCGGTGCTGGGGAAAGCTTTAGATCGCGTTATGACTACCCGAATTGAGCACTTAGTGCGAGACAGCGTCGGTTTTAACAAACGACAGTTCGGTTTTATGGAGGGAAAGTCGACTATCGACGCATTAGAGTTCGTTGTTGGTGAAATTAAGCAGGCGAGAGATGCTAAAGAGTACTGTGTCGTTGTTGCCTTGGACATTTCAGGAGCATTTGATGCTGCCTGGTGGCCATTAATCGTTAGCGAGTTAGATCGTAAGAGTTGTTCGCAGAACTTGATGTCTTTAGTCAAGAGTTATTTCTCGGGACGATTGGCACAGGTTTGAAATAACGGGTGAAGTTTTGTCGCGCGAGGTGGAAAGGGGATGCCCGCAGGGGTCATGCTCTGGTCCCACATTTTGGAAATTGTTATACGAAAGCACCTTTAGGGTCAAATTACCCACAGGATGTTCAATTGTCGGGTTTGCGGACGATACGCTTTTAATTATCAGGTCGCGATTATTAATGGATATGCGTACAAAACCAAACGAGGCTCTGAATAAATTACACGAGGGGTCACAGAACGTAAAACTAAAATTTAACACGTCGAAGTCGGAAGCGCTTTATTTCGGTACAAAACCAGGACAGCGACCTCCTAGGCTAGAGCTAGGAGGGGAGAAAATACCGTTCAAGGAAGCTATTACATACCTCAGGGTAAAAATTGACGATAAGTTAAATTGGAAAGCTCACGTGCAGTACGTCAAAAGCAAAAGAAGCAAAATATCAAATAAAATGATGGCGGCGGCGAAAATAAACTGGGGTTTCCGAGGCGAATCGCTGAGGACAGTCTATGCCGGAGCAATTGAACCGGCAATGCTGTACGCAGCATCCGTATGGGCGGAAGGTTGTAAAGTCCGGGAGATGCGTCAATTAACGAGCGTGCAACGTATAACCGCGGTAAAGGCGGCGAGGGCATACAGGACCACCTCCACGGAGGCTGTCCTGGTGATCAGTAGGACTCTCCCTATCGAATATGTCGTTAGAGAGATTAGAGATAGGAGACTTATAGATATAGGGAAAGGTCGCGGAATTATCGAAGATATTGATCTTGGTAATAGGGACGTTGCAAAAAAGATCGTGGTATCAGAGTTGGGGCACCCGGCCGATATTAGAGGAATCGAGTTTGTCGAAGGTGATCGGGACGCGACGGGTATCAGAATTTACACGGACGGTTCACGTATGGATGACAGGCAAGCAGGCGCGGCGTTTGTCGTGTTTAAGCAGGAAAGGGAAGTGTTCCGGTTTCAAACCAAACTCGCGAACTTGAGCACTATCTTCCAGTGCGAATTGGTAGCCATACGAGAGGCTATCGATTACGTAATAAATCACACGGGCAGAGACGATTATTATATAATCAGCGACAGTAAATCAGCGCTGACGGCATTAACTAACATGAACACCTCGACAGACCTCCAGGCGTACGTTTGGAAAATAGCGCATACAGCGCTCGAGTTTCGGCGTTTAAAGTTCTGTTGGGTTAGGTCGCACGATGGTAACGCAGGAAATGATAGGGCTGACGAATTAGCTAAAGAGGCCGCGACAGGCGACTTTCGGATATCACATTCGTCGATACCGAGGTCATTAATTAAAAGAAAACTGCGCGAAAAATCAATTCGACAATGGGAAGAGAGGTGGAACAACGCTGCCACGGGCAGGTTGACTCATAAATTCATACCGAGCATAGAAGCCAGAGGTAAGATCGAGGTTAAGCTCGATCACAAAATGGTGCAGTTGATAACAGGGCACGGCGCCCTGAAGGCGTATTTACAAAGGTTCGGTCTAACCAACAGCGACCGCTGCGAATGCGGTGAGGGCGCGGAAAGCGCAGAGCACGTGCTCTTCGACTGCCCGCTTGAGGCGGGAAATCGAGGGTTGGCTGATAGCAAACTAGCTATCCTAGGTCTGGCATGGCCAAAGAGCCCAGAGGAAGTGGGGGAAGTGTTTAACCAGAAGGCGTTCTGGACAGCCTTAAAAGAATTCGCGGGAAGGGTCGCGAGATTAGACAATCAATGACAACCGCGTGTAAAATTCGGTGGGGTTGGTGGGAGGATTGAAAATTTTAAATTGACTTGGCGTGAGTAAGGATACGAGCATAGATATAACAAAACCTGATATAAAAATTTAAAAAAAAAACATCATAGTTATACCTAAATGTCCAATATGCACGAGAAACCCCCACACCATTAATACAGTCACTGCCTATCTTCATAATTATGTGCGGAAAATCGGGAAATCGGGAATAAATAATAACAAATAAACAATAACAAATAAATCAGAAATCCTCATTAAATTAAATCAATTAATTAAACAAAGATAATAAAATAGAGTGAAACCGCGCATCCCCCCCAGGACTTAAAAGTGAAGTGATAGTGATTGTGATCCCCCAAGAACATTTAGTGCATACCCACCAGGACTTTAACAGTGCACCCCATCTTCCCCTTAGAAGTAAGTTACAGTTAGATGTAGGCAGACGACCAGATCTTCGGATGCTGGAGAATTTTATTATCGAGGTAAGACTTAAATTGTGGCGGCTGTACTCGCACAAGCATTGATTTACATTAATTAGTAGTTTTTGAAATAATTTAACAAGCACGTTTTGTGCGTAATGGCGCTAGCCGACATAATGCTTGTGCGAGTGCACCTGATAAATAGGGTGATGCTTTTGCTTTTTTGTGCACTGGTATATGCTTAACGCTTATTAGACATTTATTTATATATTTACTTATATTTTATATTTACACTTTATATTTATTTATTTATTTATTAGCATGTATTGTAGTATTTTGTGGCATATTTGTTTTGTTTGACGTTCTGTCGCCATTTTGGTTGCAGTATATATTTGGGAAGGAAGAGTATAGAGTTGTGAAGATTGTAATCATAATATAAATCAGTTAGGGAATGATAGGGAAAGCTAGGGATGGATTTAAATTAGTTAGATTTGGATAGTTTTAAGACGACCCTTCAGGTCGTACTGGTAAGCAGAGCCGGCGTCTGCTATCCGGTATTACGAATTCCTCCCCCTCTCATTTTTGCTTGTGTCTTGTTGATCGGGTACACTCGAAAGTCAGCGCTAGGGATACCATTATTTACAACCCTGTTTTTAGTTTTTGTTTTTGTTTCAGTTTGTCAGATTTTTAGGATTGTTAGATTGTTAGCGTTTGTTAGGTTTGTTAGATTTTTAGGTTTGTTAGATTTTTATTTAGTTTTTATTTAGGGTGGATCAACTATGAAGTTAGAATAAATTAGAAGCACGATATTTTTCGCGTTTAAACCCAATGTAGTACCTCCGGGTGGAGCATTGGGGACGTGGCCGCAAGTATAACGGCCCTTATTCAAATTATAATGTCGTTTTAAATGATCGCTTCTGGAAAAGCCACCTCCACAGACATCACAAGTAAAAAAAAGCCATTTTACTGTAAATAATTATAAAACTTGTTAACTAGTCAAAGACTAAACAGAAACTGAATTTATATCACTTTGTACCATGCTTTTATACACATAATAATTAAGATCGTATAATAATTAGGTAGTTTACATTTAAATTAGGAAAAACCCGGAGTAGGTAGGTAAGGCCGGTCCTAATTCAAAACACGACAGACGTATTTTCCGTGTGTAGAATACACCTGCACCGTTTTGAATTGGATCGGCCCTATATAATTTCAATGTAAAATAGTCGTGAAAACATTTCAATGTAAAATAGTTGTGAAAACATGAATTCTTATATACTTTCAATGTAAAATGCTTGTGGGCACGTTTTGAATTAGGATCGGCTTTATATTACTTTCAATGAAAGATATTTCAAAACACACGTATGTTGAAAAATGTAAGTGCAGAGAAGAATGTGTGTAGCTGTTTTGTATTCGGTTTTCTAGCGAGAAGTTACACGTGCACCGTTTTGAATTAGGATCGGCGTTATATACTTTTAATGTAAAATGTGAAAACCTGAATTCTTTTCAAATGTAAAATACTTGTGGGCACGTTTTGAATTAAGATCGGCTTTATATTACTTTCAATGGAACATATTTCAAAACACACGTATGTTGAAAAATGTAAGTGCAGAGAAAATGTGTGTAGATGTTTTGAATTTGGTTTTCTAGCTGGAAGTTATAAAGTATGACAGATGCAAAATATCGCATTCAAGTTAATTGTGTTTAATTAAAGTGGATTCTGATTTATGTTTAGAGGCTGCAAATACACATGGGCCGGTTTCAATTCAAAATGTGTTCACTCTTGTGATAGGTTGAAAAGTGGATTGGCAAAGTACGCAGATGGTCGTAATCTGCTATATAAGGAGATTGCTCCTAATATTAATTTAATTAGTCAAAGAAAAGCAATATGGATTTTAATACTCTTAATAAAATCACATATCGCAAACTTTATGTAAATTCAAAAGATATTGTAGTGAATAAGAGGTTTGAAGTTTTAAAAGTGGAAACAATCAAGACAAAATATGGAGAAAGAGTATTAGTGGAAACAGAAGAGTTCAAGAGTATATTGCCATTGAGATATTTTGAATACCTTCAAGCACATGGACTGAAACAATTAAATGAAAGTATTGGCTCGAACAAACACGTATACATAACTAGTAAGGGATCGATCGGTCTAACTGTCAACATAGAATTTTCAGAATAATATGTCACTAATTTAAGAAATTAGTTTATTATTATAACACATCTAAGTCGATTGTATAAAGAATGATGTATTAAATTAAAGTGGGTTCTGATTTATGTGCGTTTTACTTTGAGTTTACTACCTTGTTTAGAGAAAGTCTTGTTTCAAAAGAGAAACTTTATAAAATACTTTTTATTTTACAAATTTTGAATATTTTGATCTAACTATTTATAAATGAAAAGTATTTATTAACTCCCGTTCTTGAAGTATCTGCTGCTCCCTCGCTGTTAGTTCCTCTCTTTTTTGCTTTATTATTTCTAGCTCCAAATATATACGACGCAGTAGCTTCACTCCACGCTTTTTAAATGCGTTAAGCAACTCTACTGTGTCATCTTCGTAGGATTTGTCATCTTCACAGCAAACATCCATATTAGATTCTGTACATAACTTTTTCATAGCCGACATGTTTTTGCCTGATCTGTGAGCATAACATAAAAGATTATTGTAGGTACACCTTTTCTTTTGTATACTACCTGATGTTTCTGAGAGGATCAGAGTGTGTTAACGATCCTACGATAGCCTCAGAATTTCCAGAATGGTTTTTTGATCTAATGTAACTTATAAATTAGTAGTGTTTTAAAAACACATGTATAAATGTGAAAAAAGCACTTACCGTGATATATCTATTACGTCACTATCAAAAATAGCAGCAGTGTTGAGTTGAGCCGAAGAACAACCAAAAACTTCTTTAATCACGTTTTCGTCAGAATGTAATATAAATTGCTCTAGAACTTTTACGTTGGTACTATTACAATTTTTGATTGATGATAAGTTACTCATTTTTTAAAAGTTGCTAGTAATAGTACCTAATAATTTATACAAGAGATCTGATTGAATACTGTTGGTAAAATCTACGTGAAGTATTTATATTAAATAATAAACTGATCTGTTAGAAAAATTAAAATTTGCATCGTTTTCTGAAAAATTCAGCTCTGTAATCTATTCTAATGAACAAAACAGCATGTAAGCGAATATAATTATACCTCAGCAGAAATAATGAATTAGTTTCATTGTCTGAAAAAGAAATTGCAATGAATGCACATAATAAAACCCTAAATTAGATAAATTTCGTTTTAGATTACCGCAGACATAATTTATATGCAAATATAGGTAATTGTGTATTTACGCGATATTGTGCTGTATAAGAATTTTTTTTAAAGGTACTGCTCAGCAGAAATAATGAATTAGATTCATTGTCTGAAAAATAAATTGCAATGAATGAACATAATAAAAAAACCTAAATTAGATTAATTTCGTTTAGATTACCGCTGACATAATTTATATGCATATATAGATACTGCTCAGCAGAAATAATGAATTACATTCATTGACTGAAAAAGAAATTGCAAGAAGGCGCATAATAAAACCTAAATTAGATTAATTTCGTTTTATATTACTGCTAGCATAATTTATTTTCCATAAAAAATTAACAAAAATTGACTTTATATGCATATATAGGGATATAGTAATTTGTGCGGGTGTAAGTTTTACGCGAATCATGCTGAATAATAAAAATTCTTTAGTTCTATCAACGTACTGGAAAATGTTTTTCTTAATATCGAGTTTTTAAAAAACCATGAGTGCGTGTAAATTATGATATTTTTCTTTAGATTAATTTTTCGTTTAAAAATAATGCAATGCAAATAAATCCTTAAGTAGTAATATTTATAGAATAAGTTTTTTTTAGATTACCGCTGACACAATTTACATGCATATATATATAGGTAATTTGTGTGAAATTCTTTAAAGGTACTGTTAAATAATAAAACTGCAGAATGTTTTTTTAATACTGGGTTTTTTAAAAACCATGAGTGCGTGTAAATTATTAAACAAAGACGGTTTAATCTGAGACATTTTTTTTTTCAAATTTGCTTTTGTTTTTATTTAAAATATTTCATATGTAATCATAATAAAAAAAATAGCGCTGTAATGATAGTGTATTTTCTGTACACATCATAAATCAAAGGTCGTATAAAACATTTTTATTATTATACTGCAAACAAGAATTTTTTTTTAGTAAACGCAGCTGAATGAAAAAAAATAATGTTGTATGCTAATTCTTTTTAGTTGTTTTGCTTACGCTAGATGATTATGTATGTTTCATTGAAAGTAATATAAAGCCGATCCTAATTCAAAACGTGCCCACAAGTATTTTACATTTGAAAATATATAAGAATTCAGGTTTTCACATTTTTTTACATTATTGGCGCTTTGTGAGTTTATTAAAAGATTTTCATATGTATCCATAAAAAAATAGCGCTGTAATGATAGTGTATTTTCTGTATACACATCATAAATCAAAGGTCGTATAAAACATT
The DNA here is from genome assembly GCA_036346225.1 of Platerodrilus igneus. Taxonomy (NCBI): domain Eukaryota; kingdom Metazoa; phylum Arthropoda; class Insecta; order Coleoptera; family Lycidae; genus Platerodrilus; species Platerodrilus igneus. Next base: position 5,676,484 of record JARFIW010000982.1, on the reverse strand, counting down.
TTTTGTAGTAAACGCAAACTGAATGAAAAATGATGTTGTATGCTAATTCTTTTTGCAGTTGTTTTGCTCAGAGTTGCCTTCAGTATGTAAATATTGGAAATGCTTGCATAGCGAAATGTTTGTCATAGTTACGTAGGCAACTCTGCAATTTTTTAGATCGCATGCACGATTCAAGCTTGAAAATCGTCTTGAATAAAAACGTAAATAAAGGCGATTTTTTTTAACAGTTGCATTCAAAGCAATTCCCTATGCAATTATTTTGATTTGTATGCTATTTCTTTACAGTTGTTTTTGCTTACGCGTTTTCCGTAAACTCAGCTGAATGAACCTTTTTGCAGTTGTTTTGCTTACGTCAGATGATATTTTTGTATAAATAGTAAATAGAGCTATACGTATAATAAGTAGTGTATTTGATTTTCTATAGAATCATGAATGCTGAAACCGTATCCGAGATTAGTAGCGCAATTTTGAGATTAACTGTAAAATGCGCGAATCTAATTAAATCAGTGAATGAAATAACGAAACACATTTTAATTATCAAAGCAAGTATTAGTATATTAAAGCTTTCTATTAGAAATAAGGTATACGAAGACAATCAACAAAAAAATCCTAGTAGGCTGGAATCTAATTTGGCACATCTTAAAAGCTACCTTGTACGATTGAGGCACTTGAAACGCTCTTTGGAATACCGTGGTAAAGGTGTCGATGCAACGCTTTCTAGAGGTCATACTCGAAAAAATCTGATTTGGCATGAAGTACAATCATGTTTTGGAAGTCGAATAATTACGGGACTTATTACCAATTTAAATTATAGAGATCCTCTAGTGTTCTTAAACAAGGCGTTCGCTAGTTTTAAACGCAAGATTGTTGCTTGCTTAAAAAAGTCAATGTTGAAAGTTAATGTAATATTTGCCGCTAACTTTGTTAAGCCTACAACTGGCGAAATAGATTTGAAAACGTTTCCTACTGCAAATCGTCACATCGATATAAATACCAATCTCAAGCTGTGGTATAAGGAGAACGTATTGAACAAGATTTCGAAGCGATTAGAAGAATTTTGCGAGAAAGATTCTGGTTGGGCAATCCAAGAAGTTTTACACTTGAAGGTAAATATAAACAATCATGATCCACTTAAAGGAGGGTGTTCAACGTTTGTACCGGTTCCGGACTTTATAAAAAGCTGTGGTAAATGTAATAAATAACGACCAACATTGCATTCTTTGGAGCTTGGTTTCCGCTTTATATCCTGCTAAACAAAATAGTCAGAGAATATCTAGCTATCCACATTTTGATACAGTATTACGCTACAATTCAATTCAGTTTCCAATCGCATTAAAAGACATAAAAAAAATTGAGAAGCTTAACAATCTCGCAATTAACCTATATTGTATAGAAAATACTAAAATACTGCCATTTTGTTTAAGTGAAAATTTTAAAAAAATTGAACCTATTAATCTGTTAGTTTTAAATAATGATTCCTTACAATATTCTCGTCCGACAAATGCTAATGAGAATCACTTTCATTTTACTTGGATTAAGGATATGTCAAAATTATTTGCAAAACAGTTGTCTTCACACCACCATAGAAAATTTTTTTGTTATAGATGTTTAAATAATTATAGTACAGCAGCATTACTTAAGCGTCATTTGAATTATTGCGAAAAACAGAATACTTGCTCAATAAGATTACCCGAAGAATCCGAAAAGTATCTAACATTTAAACATTTCCACTATCAAGAAAAAGTATCATTTGTAGTTTATGCAGATCTAGAATGTATATTAGAACCATGCAATGAGTCTGAGGTAATATTAAACACAGTCCGTTACCAAAGGTATATACCCTTTAGTGTAGCGTATTATTTAAAATGCTCGTATGATAATAAATATTCCAAATTTCAATTGTATCGCGGAAAGGATTGTATAGAATGGTTTGTTGCTCAATTGAAACTGATTTCAGAAACGACTAATAAAATTTTCTGTAACCCAAAACCTATGAATCCTTTAACGGAAGAACAAAAGTCAGCATTTAAATTTTCCTTCACTGTCACATTTGCAATAAACCTTTAGTATAGATGATATTAGAGTTCGCGATCACTGCTACTTTACAGGTGAATTTCGAGGAGCGGCTCATCAAGATTGCAACATCAATTATCATAATTTTATATGATACCGGTAGTTTTTCATAACTTATCAGGCTACGATTCGCATTTCATTATTAAAAAATCTCGTTAGAGTTTTCAGGTTCGTTAAACATTCTACCAATAAATAAGGAAAAATACATATCTTTTACAAAATATGTAAAAGGTATGAAAGTTAGTTTTAGATTTATCGATTCATTCAGGTTTATGGCATCTAGCATCGAAAAATTAGCTTCCTACTTAGATGATAATAAAAAATCCATCACCAGGGAAAATTGTAACACTGATAATGAGTTTCAGTTACTTACGCGCAAATGCATATTTCCCTATGATTACATTAACTCTTGGGATAGGCTCAATAAAACCGATTTACCCTGTAAAACAGCATTCTTTAATCGTTTACGCAATGAAAAAATCTCAGATGTGACTACAATCATGCTAAACACGTTTGGCAAACATTTAATATAAAAACACTAGGGGACTATTCAGACCTATATTTAAAAACAGATGTACTGCTCTTGACTGATATATTTGAAAACTTTAGAAAAACTTGTATGTTCACGTATAAGTTAGATCCGCTTCACTACTTTACGGCTCCTGGTTTAGCTCTAGATGCAATGTTAAAAACGACGAACGTTAAACTCGAGTTGCTTACTGATATTGAAAAAATAATGTTTTTAGAACGGGGAATTCGTGGTGGTGTTTCTCAATGTTCGAATAGATATGCTAAAGCAAATAACAAATATATGAATGCAGATTATGATCCAAATTTCGATTCTAAATATTTAATGTATTTTGATGTTAATAATTTATATGGGGCTGCAATGTCTGAATATCTTCCATATGGAGAATTTGAATTTTAGATGGTACCAGTCCAGATATAGTACGTTTAGACATACTTAATATTCCTGATGATTCTGATGTAGGATATATTTTTGAATGCGATTTACACTATCCAGTATCTTTACATGAAATTCACAGTGACTTACCTTTGGCGCCTGAACATATGATACCACCATTACCTTCTAATAAATCAAACTTAAAGAAATTACTTACAACTTTATATCCAAAACTCAACTATATTATTCACTACAAGAATTTAAAAATGTATTTAAGCTACGGTTTAGAACTGAAAAAGATTCATAAGGTTCTTCGGTTTAAACAAGCTCCTTGGTTAAAGAATACATTGATTTGAATACGAAATTAAGACAACAGTCAAAAAACATAAATAAAATTAAATAAAAACCCTTAACCACAAAAAATATTTAAATTACTAGATACGTATTTCGACCACTATGTGGTCATCATCAGTAGAAAAAAAAAAAAAAAATTTAGCTGTATAATTTACTATATTGTTGCTTTAAACACTATCGAGGATATTCTCCTCACCCGCAGGCTGGTGTTCTCAACAACAAACAAATGAATTGTGACATTATAACTTAAATCTACCTAATTTATACTAATTCTAAATCTACTGAAGCGGAACCAGTTTAAATCTTGCTTTCTCATTGGTTGTTGACCAATAGGGAAAGCAAAGCAGATGACTCTATTGGCCCTTTATCGGTGTTTAAGAGGGTCCTTTATGTTTAACAATTTTAATTGATTCATAGGCATTTAAGGAGGAAAACGTTGGTACCGCTTTTAACAATTTAACATTTTCTAGTTTAACGGGTGGCTGGTTTCAAATATATGTTTGGCGACCTGAGACCTTTCATATTTACCATATTTGAAGTGAGCAATGTGTTCTTTAAATCTTGTTGTTATATTCCTCTTGGTCTGACCAATATATTTTTGAAAACACCCTGGCCCTGCACAACTAATTTCATAAATCCCAGACTTTTGCAATTTTTCCACCTTGTCTTTTGGATTACCTAGCAAATCTTTAATTTTATTAGTATTACTGAAAGCAATTTTGAAATTACACTGTTTGAATATTTTATCAAGACCCTTTGTGGTTTTGTGAAACGGTAGTTTAACATATTTAACATTATCGTTAGAGGTGGTTGATTGCAAAGTCGTTGATTTACGGATGTTGATCCTATTTTTACACTTTCTAAAAATATTATCTATAATATCAGAAGAGAAACCATTGTAATTCGCTATTTGTTTAATAAGAGCAAATTCCTTATTAAATCTGTTTTTATTTAAAGGGAAATTCAATAATCTATTAATTAAAAAGTTAAATGAAGCCAACTTATGTTGTATGCTATGATTAGAGGAAGACAAAATAAAGCGATTTACATTGGTTTCTTTTCTATAAATATCAAATTCTAATTTATTACCATTTCTAATTACTAATGTATCTAAAAAGGGTAATTGTCCATTATTCTCTAGTTCATACGTAAATTTTATGCTTTGAAATTTTGAATTCATTTCTTTAAGAAAATCATCAACATTTAGCTCTTAAAATTAGTTTTGTAAAAGCAGATATTCGATTTCTAAAAAGTTGTAAAGCCCACAAAGTTTTTCCAAATTTCATTAACGTAAAACTGCAGTAATTGTAAACGTAGCAACGCAATAATCAATTTTGCAAAAGATAAATGGCTTAATTTGGAAATCAAATATCTGTACAGTAAGCTTAGTAGATTGGAACTGGAAACGTATAAATCGCACCTAGCACTAACGTGCAATTTATCCGAGTCCGGTTTTCAGGAATGGAATAATTTCCAGAGATTTGTTTTTGAAGTCAACAATCATAAATTGTTAGACAAAATTAATAGGCAAAACACTAAGTTGAAGTTTCTTTTAAAGAAACACAATGTCAATGTACCTCCTAAAAAACTGGAAATTACTTCACCTCAATTAGAGTCAATAGTTGTTAACGAATCGTCGAAAATCTTTAATAATGAAGAGTTGACTTTCCTTGATCGAGGCCTAAAATTTGGAGTAGATCATTTGAAAACTCCTTTGGAAGACATTATTGCTGGCATTGAAAAATCCATTTCAAAATTAGATGACAATTCAAAAAACTTTATTAGAAACGCGTGCAAAATTCAACTTTCGAACAACTTACGCACTTGCGCAAGGAATGCCTCAGAACAAACAAGGAAAGATCATCTGATTATTAAAATTTACGACAAAAGAATTGTTATTATTTAAAGGCTGATAAGGGAATAGGTTGGTTATTCTGGATAAACAAGACTATGTTGATAGAGTAGAGACTTTGCTGTCTGAGGGTCCTTACAGACCAATAGTCAAAAACGTAAAATGAAGTTCCTTTAAATAAAATGATTAAATCAACAGAGTCTGTTTTGAAAGAATGTCCAAACCTAATTTCGCCCACACTAAAATTAAAATTAAAAATTTCGAATCCTGAAATGCCAAAGCTTTACTGTTTACCAAAGATTCACAAAAATAATAAATCGATGAGACCAATAGTTTCAGGTATCAACTCACCGACTTACTATTTATCACGATGGCTGTCAAATGAATTTAAGAATTTAAAGTTTAATAGTTTGTGTGTACAAAACTCTTTAGAGTTCATTAATAAAATTAAAAATATCACATTAGAAGAGAACGAAATCTTAATTTCATTTGATGTCAGTTCATTATTCCCTAGTGTTCCAATACCACGTACTTTAACATATTTAAAGGATGTTCTTATAGATAGTGATATTGATGATGATAAAGTTGAGGACTATATCAAGCTTGTTTCGCATTGCATGTTCCAGAACTGTTTTTAATTCAACAACAAGTTGTACGAACAACATGAAGGCACAGCAATGGGAAATAGCTTATCACCTTTCATAGCAAATTTATTTATGTCTCGTTTTGAAACCGAGTTAAAAGAAAACTCCAAATACTTCCCAAGAATATGGTTAAGGTACGTGGATGATATTTTTGCAGTTTTTGACATTTCTAAATCAAATGTTGACGATTTTCTTAAAGAAATGAATTCAAAATTTCAAAGCATAAATTTACGTATGAACTAGAGAATAATGGACAATTACCCTTTTTAGATACATTAGTAATTAGAAATGGTAATAAATTAGAATTTGACATTTATAGAAAAGAAACCAATGTAAATCGCTTTATTTTGTCTTCCTCTAATCATAGCATACAACATAAGTTGGCTTCATTTAACTTTTAATTAATAGATTATTGAATTTCCTTTAAATAAAAACAGATTTAATAAGGAATTTGCTCTTATTAAACAAATAGCGAATTACAATGGTTTCTCTTCTGATATTATAGATAATATTTTAGAAAGTGTAAAAATAGGATCAACATCCGTAAATCAACGACTTTGCAATCAACCACCTCTAACGATAATGTTAAATATGTTAAACTACCGTTTCACAAAACCACAAAGGGTCTTGATAAAATATTCAAACAGTGTAATTTCAAAATTGCTTTCAGTAATACTAATAAAATTAAAGATTTGCTAGGTAATCCAAAAGACAAGGTGGAAAAATTGCAAAAGTCGGGGATTTATGAAATTAGTTGTGCAGGGCCAGGGTGTTTTCAAAATATATTGGTCAGACCAAGAGGAATATAACAACAAGATTTAAAGAACACATTGCTCACTTCAAATATGGTAAATATGAAAGGTCTCAGGTCGCCAAACATATATTTGAAACCAGCCACCCCGTTAAACTAGAAAATGTTAAATTGTTAAAAGCGGTATCAACGTTTTCCTCCTTAAATGCCTATGAATCAATTAAAATTGTTAAACATAAAGGACCCTCTTAAACACCGATAAAGGGCCAATAGAGTCATCTGCTTTGCTTTCCTATTGGTCAACAACCAATGAGAAAGCAAGATTTAAACTGGTTCCGCTTCAGTAGATTTAGAATTAGTATAAATTAGGTAGATTTAAGTTATAATGTCACAATTCACTTGTTTGTTGTTGAGAACACCAGCCTGCGGGTGAGGAGAATATCCTCGATAGTGTTTAAAGCAACAATATAGTAAATTATACAGCTAATTTTTTTTTTTTTCATTGATGATGACCACATAGTGGTCGAAATACGTATCTAGTAATTTAAATATTTTTTGTGGTTAAGGGTTTTTATTTAATTTTATTTAAATCGTGCCACAGTGTTCCTATAGATTATTAGTCAAAAAAACAGTTTTGATATATGCTTTTATAAAAATATGATAAATTCGGTTTATGGAAAAATGATGGAAAACGTACGGAAAAGGAAAGATGTGAAATTAGTGGGCGAATGGGAAGGACGGTTTGGAGCTCGTAGTTACATAGCGAAGCCTAATTTTCATAGTTGCACTGTGTTAGACAAAGATCTAGTCTTAATAGAAATGAATAAATTAGAGGTTTATTTAAACAAAACCCATTTATGTAGGTTTCTCTATTCTAGATATTTCAAAAACCTATTTATATGAATTTCACTATAGTTATATAAAATCGCAATTTGCTAACAAAGCAAAGCTGCTGTACACAGATACGGATAGTTTGATATACGAGTTTAGCGTTGAAGATATTTACTCTTATATCAAACAAGATATTCATAGATTTGATACTTCCGATTACGACCCTCATAACAAATATCATATTCCATTATCAAATAAAAAAGTTCCTGGTATTATGAAAGATGAAAACAATGGTGATATCATGCTAGAGTTTGTAGGGCTTAGATCTAAAATGTACACTTACAGAGTTCAGGATAGGATAATAAAAAAGTCAAAGGGATCTTCCTTAGCAAGTATTAAGCAAATTTCTTTTGACGATTATAAGAATGCTTTGTTTTATAAACAGACTGTACAGAAACATCAATGTTTAATTAGATCAGTCAAACATGATGTCTTTACTATTAAACAAAACAAAATTGTTCTTAATCCAAGTGATAATAAAAGAATTCTTAGTACCTCAACCACTGATACTAAACCTTGGGGGTATAACTATACACTCAGAAATGACTTGTAAAGCTTCAACCACTGGCTCAAATAAAGAATGCAATTTATTTTATCTCGATTAATATATAATTTTTTTTAGTTATAAAACTTCAGTGTTGTGTTTATACCTGCACAAGTACGCCGTTTTTTTGGATGTATCTAAAAATAGGATACCTTTCAATCTGACTGATTTTGAACTATATATTAGTATAAATGTATTGTAGAGAAAAATAGTAGTAATAACCGTTCTGTTTAAAAAATCCAGTTTCTTAATAACATACCAGTTAGTTTATTTTGAGAAATGTATAACAAAACTTTTATTTTAAAATTGTCAATGTTTATGGTTGTTTACTAAATCACTTAATAATTCAAACATGTGAAAGATATTGTAAAAAGCATGTAAAAATATTAATAAATAGACTGTGATTGCTAAATGATTTATTGTTTTTTCATAATTTGTAAAGGTACAGTAATAATAATAATAAAGTAATTATAATATTCTTATGCTGTTTGAGAGTGGATTGTATTTGACTATCTTATCGTGAAGTATAAGGCAATGACAAGATGTATTTGCCAAAACGTTTCTGCTAGTTTCAAATTCTAATCTAATATCGACAGTACCAGATTTTAACGCTTCGTTTTGTCTAGAACAATCTATGACTACTAATGGTGCAATACTTCGTAAATCTTCAGGATTAAAAAGTGGTTCATTTTCCTTTTCGTAGTATGATTGCTGAAACTGAGCATACATCTCATATAACAACGCAGTCTGTTTATTCTCGAACTTCAAATTTAAGTTATCGAACGGGAAAATTTCTGAATTTAAATATAGTTTCATGTTGGTTAAATAGCAATGATCAAAACGACTGTAGTTGCTCATGTATCTATTTTTTCGGTTGGTTTGAAAACCAACAATCACAAATCTTGGTTTTTCTAATTGTGTTGTTGTTTTAATGTTCCATGTATTACGTTGCGTTTCTTGTAGAAGTTGATATTCATGCAACTCCCATCCTCTAAACGGAATATGCAAATCCTGATTTTGTGCAACGCATTCTATTAAATTAATTCGTTGAGTATCATCAACGGCTACATGCGGCATTTTCCATAAAACTTTGTTTAAAACAACTTTTATTTCTTCATCGGGTGTATGATTAATTATAGCATTAGTATCAAAACTAGAACGTAGTAAAACTAACTCTTGACGAAGGTTTAAAATAATTTTTTTAAAATCTTCGCATAATCCGAGAACCATTGAAAGGTTTATTGCAACATTAAAATTCCCATTGGCATCAACTATTTGCGAATCATCTATAGGAAACCACCCAGCGTTTTGTAAATGTTTACTTTGATTGCTATTATATAAAACATATCCCTTCATTATAGACGTTAATCCAGGATTCCGAACACGATCTACAATGATACCACCAATCTCATAACTAATTTCATCAAAAAGCAGCAAAATTCCATTATTTACAAACTTTGCTGTCTGAGACGGCGTTCCGTCTGTTCTAATTAATTGGCCTTCTATATACAGCATGCTCTTCGATGGTAAGGTGTATACATCTTGTTGTTGTATAGGGATTCGAATTTCATCATTATTGTTTAAAGATGTGTTAGCACAAGGTTGATGAGTATGTTTTTCAATATTAACAATTGCATTGTCGAAGTAAACTTTTTCACGCACGTTCAGTATTTCACTATTCATTTTACTTTTTAATTAAATAAATGCAGCCCTAACGATGGTAGAAACTGCCGGTTTTGTGTTGTTAGCGGTCTTGAAACAATCAATCGAGTGTCGATTGCTTTGAAATTTCCAGCATTTATAGCAATTCTTGACATGTTGCGTGCATTATACTTAATACCCATGGCTATTGCAGATTTTTTTTAAATGCAACTTTACAGTTATCAGTTCTCCCTGGAATTAACTAAATTTCCATCTTGATCTAACACTTTAACCTATTATTTCATTTATTATACGTGACCTGATTGGTAGATATATAATCGTAGGTGGGCACTCGACAATTTTAAAACCTGCAGGTACTTGAGGAAAAAATTCGTGTATTACATGGGCTGGTTTACTATTTAAATAGGATCCACTTGCAATATTACAATCGATTAAAACTGCATTCACTTTACAAATGTTGATCGCGTAGTCTGCTTGATGCGTGACATATGCTAGCAATTTTCGCGGATTGAAACCAAGTAAAGAACCAACTGAATCCTTTTTGGTAAAATCCACATCTAGACTACATTTAATACTACATTTAAGTGTATTATTCTCAGCTGTAATTTCTATATACACTGGCGTCTTTCTAGCACTTCCTGATTGTTCCATACGACCACACCATCTTTTATCACCTAAAGCTTTTTGAAGATATTTATTAATTTCTCTAATCTCATAAGCACCTTCAGGTATTTCTATGAATTCTTCGTTAGAACCATAATAAAATTTATTATTTATTCCTTTTTCTATGTTTGGAATTGTGTTATAAGATTCAAAATTTGTTAATCCTAATACGTACTCCGAATCATTATCCAAGTTTATAGGCGGATTAAAATTGCTTGTTAAAACTGAAGTGTTTCCCGTTAGAGTAAAAGTGTACGACATGACAACTTCGTACGCAGTTCTATGCACTACTTAGAAATTGTAAGCATAAATGACCGCAAAACACAGTACCGTACGATTGTTCTTGGTTAATGTTATAAAGAATTTTACATTTACCCCCGCTATTCAAATAACTTATCAACTCTGTTGGCGGTCGCAGGTTTCCGTAGCTGTCATAGTAAATAGCGCTACTACCGTACTTTTTGTAAGAGGTCCAATGCGTGCCTAAACCTTCTATTCCATCTACATTAATTATACCACATTCTTTTAAATTAACTTTCTTGGGAAGATTGTTTCTCATGAACACACCACGGAAATATGGTACTTCTAATTGCTTAACAAACTCTATTAATTCTATATTGCTTAGTGCTCGATTAGGTAAAATCAAGTTGCGTTCCTTTGAGGTTTTGCAGGGGCTAAAAAAAGACCAAAACTTTTTTTATAAGGTTTGATGTACATTCCGTTTCCGACTGCAATGTCCTCCATTGCCTTGTTATGACGTTGTTTTTCCGCTAGTTGTTCCTTAGCTATTTTAGTATCTGAAACTGCTTTTGCAACAGCAGCTGCACCTCCAGTAAGAGTACCAAGGGCGCTTAGACCCGCAAAAATTGGTATTAGTGGTAGAAAACCTCCTGTTTTAGGAATTGATATAATACGAGCTTATTTAATATGCTTCTTTTGTTTTGCTGTATTGGCGGCCTTAATTGCTATGTTGATTGCATCCATAATATTAGATCCTTTAGCCTTTTTTAAAGCTGTACGTGCTTGTTTGATAATACTTTTAATACCTAGCGTACTTCTTATTTTACGTTTCTTTATCAGTTTTCTTATTTTATTGATATTTTTTGTTCTCAGTGATGCACAGGCACCCATACCAAGTTTTACTTTAGCTTTCATTGCGGTAGCTACTCCAAATGCTGCTACTTTTTCACCTAAATACGAGTCACCAGAATTTAGCCTTTCTGTAGCTATCTGAGCTAACTTCGAATCTGCTTGATGACGTTTAGATAGATCCTTTTCTTTTGTGTATGCAATATCGTGCTCCTTACAAGCCTCGTCTAACTTGTTTATTCCCTTGTCTCCCCGAGCTAACCGTTTGATTAGTTTTGTACCCGGACCGCAAAATTTGTAACCCGGAATATGCGCTTCAAATGGTAAATTGTTAATTACAGTATTTAATAGACCGTTCCCAGTAGTTTTAGAATTATTATATGTAATCATTAGCGGACAACTGTCCTCTCAAGCTGTGCAGTAAATAAATAAAAATATTGTGAATTAATGATTGATTCTTTATATACTCGACGTTTCTTATATATAATTCCACTTTTTTTTGCAATCGAATTTAGTACATGCAAACATGCGTGTTGTGAAACAATCAACACCTTTAACCATAAACAATAATGACATTGGCGTGCAATCCTTAGCTAAAAAGTAAAAAACATAGCGTTCTTCTACCTTCATCTATTTGATGTATAGTTGTTGGTCCATCAAATTGCGGTAAAACCAACGTTATGATTGGGTTGATAGAACATCCTAATGGTTTAAAGTTTGAAAACGTATATGTTTATTCTAAATCACTTTATCAACCAAAGTATCAATACCTTGAAAGTCTACTGCGAACAATAAAAGGGATCAAATATTATACATTTTCCAGTTCTGATAATATTATATCACCATCTGATGCTCGAAATAATTCTATATTTGTTTTTGATGATGTAGCTTGCGATAAACAAGGTATCATTAGGGAATACTTTAGTATGGGGCGTCATAAACAAGTAGACAGTTTTTACCTTTGTCAAAGTTATACTCGTATACCTAAGCACTTACTACGTGATAATGCTAATCTTTTAGTTTTATTTAAACAAGATGATTTAAACTTAAAACATATATATGACGATCACGTCAATACTGATATGAAGTATGATAAATTCCGTGAAATATGTGCTGCTTGTTGGCTAGACAAATACGGTTTCTTAGTTGTAGACAAAGATAGTGAACCAGATCAAGGAAGGTACCGAATAGGTTTTGATCACTTCATACATATTTAAACCTTGAGAGACGCAAGTATCGTTAGTATCGAAGACTTTTTTATTATTACAATAAACTTTTTACGCAATGAACAAGGAGGCGATAAAACTTAAAAGAATTTTAATTAAGAAAAGAAACATTGTAAAAAACAAATTGCGCCAGTTAAAAGATAATGAAGTCGTCCAAGTAGAATCAATCTTACCCATAACATCACGATTAGAAACTATTGCTAATAAACTGGATGGGGAAAGTGTGGTAAAGAAAGAAAAATTTAAAGAAGAAGAAGAACTGCCTCATAGCAGTGTAAAAAAAATTAATCCTAAATTGTTAGAAAGGAACGTTGACTATATTGATTCGCCGGTTATTGCTCAGCATATACCAAATATAAAAAATGATGCCATAGAGGTAGATGATGTTGAGAATGAATACGAAGCAGAAATTAATCGAAATGCACAAGAAGCCCAGGAATATATTCAAAGCTTTGCCGATTCACCTGGTATGACACATTATCTCGAACAGCTACATTCGCTACCTCGAGAATATATTTACAATATGTTTAAAGATGTTAAGAACGAATTTGATCATAAATATGGTATTAGGTTTAACCCTGATTCAAATGGACTTATGATAGGCAATTCAAATTTCGCGTTGGATGATGAAATACCAAAATATTCAATTAAAGACTGTGTGAGGATTAGTAAACACAGGGAAGCATTTACGAAAGGTTACACACCAAACTGGTCAAATGAAATTTTTAAGAATAAAAAGGTAAACGTAACCAATCCTACAACATATATATTAGAAGATCAAGATGAGAAAGAAATCAAAGGTGCATTTTATGAAACTGAGTTGCAAAAGGTTAAACACAAAATCTTTCTATTGTTTTTTATTATTATCAAGCCATTCTTTTAATAAAAAGGTATTTTGTTTTGCGCATTGCAGATTATTATTGCTGTGTCTACAACAATGGATGTTATATTTTAAACGATTGTTGATTTTTAACTCCGATAGCTTAAGACAACCTAGTGCAAGCATATCAGTTACAAAGTTTTGCATTATATATGTTTCAATCAATTTCTTCTTTTCTAGACCCTTCACAAATACTTCTTCACCGGGTCGGATAATTTGCTTCAAATAAAGCGCTATATGTGATGACACCATTCCAGCCGTTGAAGATTCATCCCAAGAAAGACCATGAATATTCCTTGTCACCCAGTCGTTATGTTTTATATGATCTTGACTCAAACAACTAGACTGCATTGACAGTTTAAAAATTTGATGCCAAACATCACCTAACAACAAGTCCAAAACCGCAATTTCTTTGCACACAAACTCGTTTTTCTTGTATTTAAATCCCTGAATATCAATTATATACATGTTTGTATGTAAATATATGCAGTAAACTTCGACTAATTAAATTAATATTAGGAGTAATCTCCTTATATAGCAGATTTCCACCATCTGCGTACTTTGCCAACCCACTTTTCAACCTATCACAAGAGTGAACACATTTTGAATTGAAACCGGCCCATGTGTATTTGCAGCCTCTAAACATAAATCAGAATCCACTTTAATTAAACACAATTGACTTGAATGCGATATTTTGCATCTGTCATACTTTATAACTTCTAGCTAGAAAACCAAATTCAAAACATCTACACACATTTTCTCTGCACTTACATTTTTCAACATACGTGTGTTTTGAAGTATGTATGTTCTATTGAAAGTAATGTAAAGCCGATCCTAATTCAAAACGTGCCCACAAGTATTTTACATTGAAAGTATATAAGAATTTATGTTTTCACAACTATTTTACATTGAAATGTTTTCACGACTATTTTACATTGAAATTATATAGGGCCGATCCTAATTCAAAACGGTGCAGGTGTATTTTACACATGGAAAATACGTCTGTCGCGTTTTTAATTAGGACCGGCCTTACCTACCTACTACCCGGTGTCGTTTAACCTTGAGTAACATTTCAAACCAGTCTATTCACGTCGGTGAAAATCAATTAGTTCTTGCTTACGCACCACATCTATAATTATCGGATGTATCACTTTAACTTTCACTTCTACTATAATTGTTTACACACCAGTCTATTCACGTCGGTGAAAATCAATTAGCTTCTTGCTTACGCATTCTAAATCATCCGTGTGCAATTTACGCATGCGCAACAACAACCCTGAAACATTTAGAAGGACGAGCCGCATAGGATTCCTCTCAGTCATCTCGGTGACATCAGTGCAAAGCAATGGAGTCTGTAGATGTTAATAATGCACAAGTTTCGTATACAGAAGATTTGATTAATAAGTTTACGTATATTTTAAGTGAATTGGGTGAACACCCTCATAATGTGGAAATTGGGTTTGTTATAAACCAGAGAATAAAACCCGTATTACGATTGGTGTGTAGCAAGAAATATTGTAGCAACCATGTTCTGGAATTGACATACGAAAATTGGTTGGCATTTACAAATTTTCAAGTGGAATTTCAAATTAACGTATTTTCTCGTGACGTGCTAAACAGTCGATTAAATGGTGTACCCGAAATGGAAAATCTACACATACAACTAGGAGCTCCGTTCTTTATCACTCTGTCACCAGTGTCTGGATCAACCGAGGACGAAACGTTTCAGTTAAAAATAATAATGGGTAATAGTTCAATAGTTATAAACAAATTGGAGTGCCGTAAACTATTCCATATGCGAGAGTTGCTTGAGTATCAACTTAAGCAGTTGAAAAGTCGTGACTTTCCAGCATTATACAGCGAATTAGTAGGGTTTGTTGCTAATTCTAATTTAAATGATTGCGATCGGTTTAATACTCTAACTGAAGGGGAGAAACGAATTAAAATCTTGATTGAAGGCGAAGTTCGAATTGGCGATATTTTATTCTACAACGAATTGAATCAGAACGCACTAAATGCTTTGGAGCTGGTTATATGTTTTCCGGATATATTTGTGCGAGACGTGATGCATACAAGAACATTAGTGGAAATGTTTAGACGTTTAAATTTGTCGGAATCTGAAGAATCTGGTTATGGTGATAACTAGAAAGAGTATTTTATAAAAGACAGCCCAAGAGACGTGGATGTAAATGTATTGTTATTGTATATATATTGTAAATTTTTTTGAAAAAGTATAAATAGACTCGTTGTTGTTTATTTATTTAGTATAGTTTGAGATTTTTTTGAGTAAACACATGATTATCTGTTCTGGAGAAGGTTTAATCAACAGCGCTATAAACAGGTTACCGTTTGAGCTGCATATTCCAGGTTATCAGTACTGCGGTCCTGGTACAAAGTTGAATGAGCGCTTAGCAAAAGGCGATCCTGGAATAAACGAATTAGATAAATTGTGTAAAGATCACGACATTGCATACTCCAAGTACCCCGACGATCTTCCAGCCAGACACCGAGCAGATAAAATTTTAGAAGAAGAGGCTTAGAGGAGAGTTAAGTCTAAAAACGCAAAGTTTGGGGAAAAAGCTGCAGCTTGGTTTGTGACAAACGCTATGAAAGCGAAGAGAAAAATGGGTATGGGCTTAAAGAAGAAAACAAGTTTCAAAGGTGGTTTTTTGAAGAAAATACGATCCACGATAGACCAAGTTGGTTCCGACAACTTGAAAAAGCTGTTAGATGTTGGTATTCTAATTGGTAAAAAAATCATAAAAGGAGCCGGTGGGAGAAACAAAATTAAAGTCCCACGTATTATACCCGTTCCACAGAAAGGAGATTTTCTACCATTGATTCCGATATTCGCTGGACTAAGTGCCCTAGGGGCACTAACAGGTGGTGCTGCGGGGATAGCTAAAGCAGTAAATGATGTCAAGACAGACAACGAACAGCTTAAGGAGAGCGAACGACATAACAGATCTATGGAAGCCATTGCCGTTGGGAAAAAAGGAAATGGAATGTTTCTAAAACCATACAAAAAAGGCACAGCATTATTCTTGAAACCGTACAAACAGGGGCGTGACATTTGTAAAAAAGTATCAAAAAACTAAGCAAGTTACCTCGAAGAGCTTTCCCCGATGTAGATATAAGGAAACACGCATCTAACATTCCTCATTTTCGCAACGTCTTTTCTAGAGATCAGTTACAGAAGATTAGACCGCATGTCAACGAATCGGGTGTGATTAATTTGGATACAACCAAAGGATCAGGTACACATTGGGTGGGGTACCGAAAACGCAGAAATAGTGTGTATTACTACGATTCGTTTGGAGACTTGAGACCGTTCATTTACATTTCCAATGCCCCACCAGAAGGTACTACATTGGCCAGGAGGCGAGTTTTTTGTTGCCTGGAAATTTAGAATTTTGCCGAACCCTTGTCGTTCCAGGCAAGGTAGGGATCTTTAACGTGCGTGACAACACTCACACACGGGACCTCCATTTAACCGCTCATCCGAACGAGGGCGTAATTTTTGTGAAAAATGCTCACCTGCCATTTTTCAAGCAGTCGGCCGTGTCGGGATTTGAACCCAGGACCTTGGGATCCGTAGTCTTACGCTTACTACATTGATCCACGGCGACGCCTGGAGACTTGAGACCGCCGGAAGAAGTAGAGAGATATTTTCGAGGCTGTAAAATTTACTACAACAGTGTACTGGAGCAGACTTACAACACTTACAATTGTGGGCATTTAGTTTTAAAGTTTCTTAGTGACAATGGCTAAAACAGTGAGCGTGTTCGGGTATGGTAATGTCATATCGACAAGATCCATTTACCCACCAATTAAATTGAAACAGGACGGTGAATATGCTTTGGGTCTAGTGGGACTGTACACCTGTAACACTGTGCAAAACATACATCCAGGAAACAATAACTTATACTTTAACGATCCAGAGCATCGTAGAATAACCATTGAACCTGGATCATACGAATTAGAAGAAATAAATGCATATATACAGGATGTTTTCAAAAAATGGTTTAGTCAGAAGCCGGACATCAACGAAAACATTGAAAAATATTTTAAACTGAGTGCCAACAATAATACATTAAAGTGTTCTATACGAAGCAGTATACCGATTGATTTTGGGGTAAACCGCAAAAACAATATTGGAAGCATCTTGAGGTTTACCAACCACAAATTGGCTGCAGATACCGTACATATCGCTAATCAGCAAGTGAACATAATATCGGTCTCAAACATTTTTGTGGAAACCAATATCACCAGCGGATAGTTTAGAAACAATTTTCTTACCCACAGCATATTCGAATTCAGTTTATCTGTACCACCCGGGTATAATCTAGAAAAGGAACCTAACCACGTCATATATTATCCTCTAAGCGTGACAGAAATTGATAATATTACAATCAGACTAGTCGATCATTTGGGTGAATTGGTAAACTTTTCACCGGAAACATACACCTGTGTGAGACTGGAAATAAAAAATAGCTGAAAATGCCTATCGATTTTGTATATAAAGCACGCTACAACACCCCCAGACGATCAGAAGTGAATACGACGTCAAAGCGTCAAGTTGTTGAGAGACTTACAGCAGAAGAAATACGTTTCTTAAAATCTTTGGGGTTAGAAGTTATAAATGATGGGAGGCAGAAGCAAACGCAGCTTAGATCTCCACGGTGATGAAAACGTTAAACTTGAAAGGCTTAAATATGAGGACGTGCCCAAATTGGATGTCTTTGGAGGTTATAAATTAGACGAAACCATAATAAAGGAAGATTATTATACATATCTTCCCTTTACATTGAATGCAGAAAACAACGATCGAATTTCGATTGAAATCCAGAGCAGTGATAACATCACATACCCCCATAAAAGTTTCATATTTATAAGGGGTACCTATAAGCCTACGGAAACATTAAGAGAAGCGTCAACAACTGTAGACCCGATTAGGGCAGCAGAACCAGACCCTAAAGCTTACGAATTTACTAGAAATGCGCCATATTTTCTATTTGAGGAAATTCAATACAAATTGGGTAATAATCAAATAATAGATGTCTGCAGAATCTCTAGAATTACAAGAACTATTAAAGGTTTAGTATCCATGGAAGAATCAGAAACAAAATCTATTACACATACCGGGTGGAAGCCCGATACCATATTCCAAGATGGACGGTTTAGTTGTGCTATACCGCTAAAAACCATTTTTGGGTTTTTTGAACATTACAAGAAAACTATCGTCAACATGCCTCAAGAGCTGATTTTAATCAGATCCAAGTCGGACGTAAATTGCTACAAGTCGATTGGAAATACAGTAATAATGGTCGCATTCAGAAAATGGGAACTACACGAATTACCGTCTCTAACACAATCAAAGTCACAAGTATGGAGAATTAAAGTATCGAATGAAAGAGAAGGCTCGATGGATATTACTGGCGCTGCAAAATGGGAAGTACGACAGGAAAGAAGAAAATGCTACGAACTTTACGAATGCCAATATAACCAATGTCAAAGTGTTTTTAAACTCTCAGATGTTCCCTCAAGGTCGATTAAATTTGGATTTCGAGCAGAACGACTACTTGCCAGCGTACCTGTCTTATGCATCTTTTATGGAAAAATACTATCCGAACAAATCGTCAAATAAATGTTTAATGGACTACAACAGGTTTAAGGAATCACCCGTCTTTGTAATCGACTGTCGTCATCAATTTGAAAGCATCAAGGATGCAACTGTTGATGTAAGAATGGAATTAGAAGCTTCAAGAAATTTTGAACCGTCGATGAAGGCTTATGGCCTCGTAAGTTTCGTATTGTTCGTCGCGTTCATAAATTTCTGCATGGTTTGATTCATTGTTCGTACTTGTCTCAATGTAATTATTCTGGTCAGTGTCAAATTTTTTTACTTCTTGGTGGAATAATTCTTCCGATGTAAAATTGCGTTTCTGATGAGGGTTTGGTCGGATATGTGTTATTTTTGTATTTTGTCTGGTGCTACCAGATGCGGTATCCATTGGTGTTAGTTTATAATAATTATTAGGGTTGTTATAATTATTAGTCATTGGTGTATTTCTATTGGGGTGTGCGTTGAATGCTGGTTTTTGTTGGTTTAGGTTTTGATTAAATCTTGGTTGGAATGCGGGTTTCGTAAAAGTTGGGTTAAACGTTGGTTTTGGAAAATGTTTAAATTGATTATTAAAATTTGTATTGTTGAAGCTTGGGTTATTAATTCGTGGTTGATTTGCTTGTGCGTTGAAGGGTGTAAATTTTTGTTGAGGGATTGCTTGTCTTGTGGCTTGTATAGTTTTTATTAGTAAATAACTTTTATTCGCGTTGGGGTTGTATAGTCTGTTGCGGTAATACATTACATTTTCTTCTTCTATTACTAGGTTCATAGCTTCTTCTAGATTTTGAGGTCGTTGGAATCTGATTTTATCCGATAGTCGTTCTGGTAAAGCGTTTATATACGTGTCCAGTGCCATTTCGTCATACATTTTTGTTTTTAAATGTCTAACGTTTTGATCGGGTTCTTCGATTTTTAATTTTGTTAGGATTAAACTTCTCACGTCTTGGCATTTCATTTCGAATTGGTAGGGGGATTGATTGTGTTCCATTCTAAGGTTTATTAGGTCTCGTACCAGGCATTTTATGTTACGTTGGTCTCCAAAATATGCAATTAGTAGTTGTTTAAATTCCTGCCATTCTTGTAAATCGTCCCTACTGGCGATTAAAGTTAGTGCCTTTCCGGTTAGTTTACTTATTATCAAGCGTATAAGCAATGAATTTCTTTCGTTATCTCCGGGTTTGTAGAAGGTTTTTAGAAACATTTTGGCTGCTCCAATGAAATTTGCAAGATGCGCCTGCGTGCCATCAAATATCTGTATTGTCTCCAAATAGAGTCGCATGTCTGTGATACTCATGTTGGTTAAGGGTTCTTTTCGATTTTGGGTAATTTCAAAAAAAATTTTTTTTTTTGAATTAAGGTTTATTTCGCTATGTATATTGTTATTTTTGCTTCGAGTTTATTATTTTCCGTTTGGGTTGTGAAATTTTCGAATTTTTTAAAAATTGGGGTTGGTTTTGCTATTTGTGATGTTAATTTTGCTTTGGTTTTCTTAATTTTCCTTTTGGATTGGATAATCTGAATTTTTGTAAAAATTGGGGTTGGTTTTACTACTTGTGATGTTAATTTTGCGTTGGTTTTATTAATTTTCCTTTTAGATTGGGTAATTTAAAATTTTGTAAAAATTGGGGTTGACTTTGCTATTTGAAACGTTATTTTTGGTTTGGATTTGTTAATTTTTAGTTTAGATTGGGTAAATTCAAATTTGGTAAAAATTGAGATTAATTTTTCTATTTTCAACGTTATTTTTGGTTTGGATTTGTTAATTTTCAGTTTAGATTGCGTCAGGTTATTTTTAGAATCGTAGTCGCTGTTATTTGTACTTAGTTACACAGTGCGGTAATGTACGTGTGAGATTTATATTCGATAATGTTGATTTAATTACTGTAGTCTTGAATTTGCCTGTTTCTGCTTTCTGAAGAATCTGGAGTGAATATATTTGCTCTCACGGCTTTGTGATAGTTTAATTCTGTTAATTTGTAATTAATACTCTTTCCGTGGGTTTTAATTGAGTTGCAATAACGTTTTAGTTCGTCGGTCTTGAATTCTAATTATAACTTGCAGGTTAATTACTTTTGCACTTTATCGTTGCAATTTAAATACTTAAGTTATGTCTCTTAAAGGTGTATTTACGTTTCTTGGTAATTGTGTGCGTGCTGTAATGTACACTTATAAACGTTGAGGTAATTAACACTTACAGGTGTTCGTTTTCAGCTTATAGGAATTACTAATTTGCTTCTCTTACTCGCTAGTTGCTTGCATAAATGTTACGTCTATTTATTTTTAGATATCTCGGTAATGCACGACTTGTAACAATTATAAGCGTTTTAATTAAAGCTTCTTACGATGACCGTTTAGCTTCACTCAGTATTTGTATTGGGATAATGCAAATGATGAGTAATTTTAATTAAAAACCTTTAGTTTTTATTCCGTGTTTGTACTGCAATTTATTTATAGATCGTTGTGGTGTAATTTTCATGCGCTTTTATAATTCCGTGATGGATTTAATAATGCAAATTGCGTTACTTTAGTATTGTACAATAGCAATGCTTTAAGTTTGTATTAAATGATGCTTCTTTCGCGAATTTTGCTTATCTTCGGATAGCGTTTTAGGTTACTGTAGCAGAGTGTTTTGCTATAATTTATAAGGTCAATGTTTTAAATAATCGTTCCGTAATTGCTTGTTTGAAGTTTTGGAATTAATTTTGCGTTCTGTGTTTTTAGTTTGCCGGATTAAATGTGCGTTTGAATCGCGCTAGTTAATGTTTCTTATTTTGGTGTTAGTGGATGTGCGTCCGTTATTTTTGGTTTATTTTTGAGTTTGTTTTAATAATTGTGGTAAGAATCTCTTAAGTATCAAGTCTCATTAGCTTTTTTTAAAGAAAATCTCTTTTACTTTCACATAAAATGTTATACAGTCTCGTTTTTTGAAAATAATTTCTCTTTGTAACTATTTTCAAAACAATATTGGCATAAAATAAAATTCATAACATAATAAATGGTAATCAATAATAATACTAGCATATATCAATTATAGTTTATGGTTTAAATTGGTATAAAAGGAATGAACTTACACTAATTTCATCTGTTTCTTTTGTGGGCTCGATCGATGCTGTATCTTGTCCACGTTTGTTTGTTTGTTGCTGGATTCAGACTATTTTTGTTCTTCCTCCAACTTGGTTTGTTGCTGGATTTAGACAATTTGTGTTCTTCCTCCAACTTGGTTTGTTGCTGGATTTAGACGATTTGTGTTCTTCCTCCAACTTGGTTTGGGTTCTGTCAAAATTGCGAATTAAAATTCTTGGTCACCAATCTTCCGATTTTTGGGTTTTTAGTGGCCTTTTGACATCCGTTACGGCTGCGCCAGTTAAGGTTCGGGCCTTTGGAGCTGTGTTTTTAAAAAACAACTTGAAACACTTAACAAAATTTATATTTAATTTGAAACAGAAATTACAGTGAAATTTAGAATAACTTGTACATAATAACTTTAACCAAAAAATATAATAATTGTACTAAGGTGAATAGCTTGAACAACGAAGTATGGAGTTCGAAGACTGACTGCCGGGCCTTGAGCTCCCGGGCTTTTTATAATAACCTGCCCCTCACACGGCTGTGGGAACTTGCAGATTTCATGTCTGCTTTACACTTTGTTACAATGTATCAATCTTAATTCTAAGTAATTGCGGTATGTTGACCGCCTGTGACCTGCCACCTGCAGTATCACTGTCCTCACGGATGCAAAGTTGCATGTCCGTTCACATGAACTGTCGATAACCTCTCTGGGTTATCCTTGTATTACAATGTTGCAATGAACTTATACTTTATTTAACAATTTCTAATAATTCCTATTAGATTCAATATATTCAATACATATATATAATTGGGGGATACATAACTCGCGTGTGTCGGCAGAAGGAAGAGGGGAATTTCCGAAAGAGGCGTAAGGACTTGCCTCCGAAACGCGAAGAGAGTTGTATCGTATCTTATCTTGTCTTTTTTCTGATATGTAGGTTTCCTGTGTTCCCAAATTATCGTACCTTTTACCTGTCTCCCCTACCTTATTTGTCTACATATAGGAAGAAGACAATTAAATTTGGATGCATCCTGGCTTAAGAGTTCCCAACACCCGAGAAAGAGCCGCGAGCAGCCCATACCCGAGAAATATCAGCGAAGCCACGGGCGACCATCATGGAGTAATCCTGAAGGAAGCCGCAGCCATCATGAAGTAATTCTGAAGGAAGCTTTACATGTTCACTTGAGTGCCCCCTTTGGGGTTTTTTTTTTAAATTTATTTCCTTTAAATTTTGCGTAATTACGTGCCATAATTTGCATATTGTGTGACGTCATCGAAATTTGCGCGTCAATTTTTACATTATGTAATATCGTTACCAACTGTCATTAGTGGCGCGCGTACCGCGTTTACGGGAGTATAATAACGTATTAGACTAGATGGTTGAATAAATTCTCAGTAGAAATTAAATAAACATTTAATTTGATTAATCATTGCTTACGTCTATTTCATGTATCATATTGATATAAAACCAAATTCTAGTGTAAATCTAAGATATCAGATCCGCTCTCTACGATATAATCAAAAAATGTAAATGTTTACGCGTGGGGGGTCTTATAAATTTGTATATCGACTTACCTCCGCGCTTGTTTTCTTGTTCTAAGATGTAGTTCCTTAATCTTCAACTAAGTGGACTGTATTCGAGATTATAGTACCTGTTACTTTGCACTTTCACTGAGTTTTTTAGGGGTTTATCAAATAAATTCGGCGGCACTATTGACTAACTCATCGAATGCACAACTGTTTCGTTCCGATATCGACGAGAAAGTGTTTTGTCACTACCCCTTTTCTACTTAATTTTCACATGCACAAAGGAGGTTTTAAAACAGGATGTAACGGGACAAGGGGTGACAGCTTTAGGATTTAATTTACAACTAAGAATTTACGACTTAAAATTAACCACGACAACGTGCGACAAAGAAACCGAACATCCCGCCCACCAAAATAAGTATGAACTAACTTATTTTATATTTAAAAATAATTAGAGCTATTAACTAAGAAACCTAACCCGACAAACTTATATAAGTGAATATATGTATACATACCATTAAATATTAAGTATTTGGCAGTAAACATAGTTTCACTAGAGGACGTTTAACTAGCCCTTGGGCTGTCTTGACTGTAGCTACCCGAATGATACCGCCCCTACCAGGATGTAAATGTCTTTCATGGCAATCTAATATAATAATTTCAGTCAACCGATGCGACCGATGAAGCAAAATTGGAAATTTTGCATAATGCGACAACTCAGAATTACGCAGGCGTCCGCCCACCCTCAACAAATCTCGACTATCTAGAAACGGACTAAAGCTACGAAGTTGTTTACAAACAAGTTTCCAGTTTTAATATTTGCAATGTCTTGGGCAAAAACATTTGTTTGAACTCTTTTAATCAATAAATGTATAGCCTCTTGCTGCTGAGCTAGAGACAAACCATCAGAATATTTTGAACGCAAATCTGCCGGACTTTTGAACATTACGAATGAAATGACGAATACATGTAATAATCCTACAAATTTTCTGCAGTTTTGAAAATTTATCCAACAACAAATCTAAGAAATTCTCAGACATAACGACTGTTAACGACAGAGTATGATATTCGACGTCCATCTGAGACGAGTCGAAAAGTTTTGGCAGCGACGACTGGCCATTCGTCGCTACGACGCACTAACCAGGAAGGTCCTGTCCACCATAATGGATGATGAACCAACTCCGAAGCCAAAAGTCCACGTGAGGCGCAATCCGTAGGGTTATCCTGGGACTTAACATGAAACCATGAAGATGGAGGAATATATTCTTGAGTATGCGAAATGCGATTGTTAGCGAATGTCTTCCACTTATGCGAGGAAGACCGAATCCAAGACAAAACAACAGTAAAATCTGACCACGCGAAAATATTATTAAATGATAAACTATCTGTATAAGTATTTTTGACGAAATCAAATAAATTTGCCAAGAGTACGGCAGCACATAATTCGAGACGGGGCAATGAAACGCGATTAGTAGGAGCAACCTTCGATTTTGCGCATACTAGTGACATGGTAATATTACCTTCTAAATCGAACGAACGAAAATAGATGACAGCTGCATACCCCGCTTCAGAAGCATCACAGAACCCATGCAACTCCACTTTTTTAACATTATGATATACAATGCGACGCGAAATTTCAATATTCGAAACCGCTAGCAATTCACCCAAAAAATATTTCCATTTTTGTACGACTTCCAATGGCGGCTCTTGATCCCAACCAAGGCCTAAATGCCAAAGATCTTGAACTAAACGTTTAGCGAAAAGTACTAAAGGCGCTATCAAACCGAGAGGATCAAAAAATTTTGCGATAGCCGACAAAATATTACGCTTAGTGCAAGTGCGCTCTTCAACGTCTAAGTTGTATAAAAATACATCTGTAAGAGCGTGCCACGAAAGGCCCGAAATTTTTATTGAACAACTATCTTTATCTTGAAATGTAATTGCTTCCGAATTGGACAGGGACTCCTTCAAGTTGGACATCACTTCCGGGCAATTACTACTCCATTTTCTTAATTGAAAACCACCACTAGTGCAAATACTATTCAATTCACCAATTAATTGATTAGCAGCTTCAATCGAATTGCATTCAGTGACTAAGTCATCAACATAGGTATCGCTCGCCAATACCGATGACGCGAAAGGAAAAGTAATCGATTCTAACCTTGCCAATTCTTGAACAATACGCAAGGCCAAAAAAGGCGACGACGAAACCCCATAAGTCACAGTATTTAATTTAAAGTCCATAATAGGATCCGACGGAGAAAATCTCCAGACGATACGTTGATAATCACGATGAGTATCTTTAACCAAAATCTGCCGATACATTTGTTTGATGTCAGCTGTAATTACGATAGGATGTACACGAAAGTGCAATAACAAAACTGCAATGCCCTTTTGCAGAGCAGGGCCATTAGCCAAGCTATCATTTAACGAATCTCCAGATTGATCCGGACACGAAGCATCGAAAACCACACGCAATTTGGTGGTAGTGCTATCACGCTTATGTACAGCATGATGGGGAATGTAATACATTTTCTCATGAACCGACGAATTTTCAGACGATTCCATTTGAACCATGTAGCCGCTTTTCAAATAATCCTCCATAAATTTTTTATAATCTGAATACAATTCAGGATTTTTTAGCAAACGACATTCTAACGACAAAAATCTTTTAATACAAATCGATCAGGTACCCACAAATGAGGGTTCAGAAATTTTAAAGGGCAAGGACACTACAAAACAACCGTCCTTGTTCCGTCTATAATTTTCCACAAATTCCTTTTCGCACTTTTCTTCTTCAGGAGAAATGTGTTTCTTGAAGGGAATATTTTCTAATTCCCAAAATCGAATGTGGCTGTCTAAGGGCTCAACGAAAGCACACAACGATGTAATAGAATTATTCGGGGAAACGACCTTTCCCGGTAAAACACAACTAAAGGTTGTTTTAATAGGAACTGGCTCGTTAGTGACACTCCAACGAGATTCGTTCAACAAAACCTGAGCAAAGATTTCCGCTCCGAGTAGCATGTCAATTTTACCAAGAATATTAAAATTAGGATCAGCTAAGGTCAAACCTCGAGTATGCGACCATTCCTTGACCCCTATCGACGACGAAGGTAATTGATTACAAATGTTAGGTAAAATATAATAAGCAATTTCATATGCTGGAGACCTTGTTTCCGAGGGGCTGACTACACACGATAGTGTACCAGACACCAACGACGAATTCAAGCCAAGTCCTCGAACAGTAACATTGGCTTTCCGTTTCTTCCAACCTAATTTCTGACGGCACCTTTCAGTCATAAAATTTTCATGGATCCGTTATCTAAAATTACACGAACAGGTTGCAATTTTCCTGTATAATCTAGCACCGACACCATTTCCGTAGCTAACAGCGTGGTTGTGTGTTCTAATGACGTAGAAATTGACGAGCTAGTGGCAGGTTGTTCATGCACAACCGCCGGCGACAGATTATCTTCAATGGGTCTACTAGTAGAAGCCTAGGCTCCGCTCTCCGAGGAGACGTTGACCTTTGACGATGGGTTTGTCTGCGTGGAGACACTGATTTTTCTCGTTTATCGAAGTGAAGTAACGAATTGTGCAACTGTTGACATTTTCTACATGACCAATCTAACTTACAATTTTTCATTGAATGTGAAGTATTTAAACATTTAATACAAAGGTTTTTAAGCGTTACCACCTCAAATCTTTCTTGAGGGGTTTTATCAAGAAACTGCTTACATCTATAAATAGGATGCACAGCTTGACATAAACTACAATTTTTACCATCATTGGTGGTACTAACTAAAGAAGTTTTAGTCGAAATGCTAACAAACCAACCTTTCTCTCTTTCTTTCACAGAATCTCGAGATTTTAAGCATGTTCCTGAAGCAATGTCATTTATTTCCAACACTTTACATTGTTTTTCAATGTACGACATTAAATCTTTAAACGAGGGAATCTCGTCACTATTTCCTAATTCGAAACGCTTTAAAATGTTTGTATCTATTTTTTTTTTGATAACAGATTAAACAACATGAAATCTAATAAATCTATTTCCATCTGCCTTAACGCGAATATCTTTTCATCAAAGCAACTAATTAATTGCCGTAATTCCATATGCGAATCTGAGGAACTGACTTTAGGGCATTTTTCGAGAGCATTAAAATATGTTGAAAGTAATAACCTCTTGGACTGAAAACGATGAGTAATGATTTTATAGGCTTCATCGTATGCACAATCGTTTAATGGCAAATGTTTTATTAATGCACGTGACGACTCATCTAGTGTATCTACGAGATGGCAAAATTTTTCCACAGGGAACAAACCGACATTATCATGAATCAATTGCTTATAAATTGCATGATAACTCTCAAAATCCGAAATGCAGCCCGAGAACCGCAGGACAGAAAGATGTTTCAAGCAAAGCCCACTATTTACCGACAAAGAATTATTCATATTTTCTATCTTCGGCTTATTTTCTACGCGATCTAATTCGCATTGTTCAGCAATAATACGAATATCTAATAGATAATCATCGATTTTCACCCTAAGGGCCGAGAATTCATCCAATTGTTCACTCTCCTCATCAAAGAAAATATCCTTGCAAAAGCTCTTGAAATGAGTTTCAATTTGCTCGACACTTTTAATCGATGCTCTAATTAAAGCAATCGATACATTTTCCTGTTGATTAATCTTACTGTATATATGATCCAACCTTTTAACTACAAATGTAGCTTCAAGAATAGCTTTATCAATTGATATAACCATATTTGATTAATGATTAATGAACGACAATAAAAATTAACGTTAAAACAATGCGTAATCAAATACGCTACGACACTAATTAATCTACGAAATTAAATTATTAATGGACAAATGCAACTAATTACAGTGCTCGCCCGACAAAACGTTTAACGTTTCCCATAAATTCCAACCCCTTTGTTATATACTAAGTCTGATGAACCCGATGGTTCCTCGAACTTGATGACGAAAAATAAGGCAAGAATTTAAAATACAACAACCCCTCATCAATAGTTTACATAAAAGACACCGACGACCGACACTAATCTTTGCGACAAAGGATAAGGGATGTATTGTAAAATATACCCTTAGGACCAAATGTTTCTACCATTAAATGTGTAAGCAGTATGTTAGTCGCTTTGTAACACGCTCAAACTTAATCAAAACTACGACAATTATTAAATTAAAGTATAAGAAGCGAAAAGGAATAGGAACTAATTAATTAATTAATCCGGCGTACGAAGGCCAATGTTTAATGCGCGGGGGTCTTATAAATTTGTATATCGACTTACCTCCACGTTGTTTTATTGTTCTAAGATGTAGTTCCTTACTCTTCAACTAAGTGGACTGTATTCGAGATTATAGTACGTGTTACTTTGCACTTTCACTGAGTTTTTTAGGGGTTTATCAAATAAATTCGGTGGCACTATTGACTAACTCACCGAACGCACAACTGTTTCGTTCCGATATCGACGAGAGAGTGTTTTGTCACTACCCCTTTTCTACTTAATTTTCACATGCACAAAGGAGGTTTTACAACAGGATGTAACGGGACAAGGAATGACAGCTTTAGGATTTGATTTACAACTAAGAATTTACGACTTAAAATTAACCACGACAACGTGCGACAAAGAGACCGAGCGGTTAAATAAAACTTTTTAAAGGCCCAAAATTTAACTAGGGGCAACTACAAAAATTAAAGGTCAACTAAAATTGTACCGATAATATTTCGGTTATAATAAATGTAAATATTTTTGTATTAACACTTATTCATGGTGTCCTAAACGACAAGAGGTATTCATGAGTGAGAAATTATCAATCATAAAATTTTATCTGAAAGGTATTGAACCTAGCATAAAAATATCAATCCAATTTTAACCGTATTTACAGATCAAGTAGGTGTGTAAAATTTAGTTCCAGTACAGCTGCCTATTTTTCATATTTCTGTTGAGTTATCTAGGGGCACAAATAACAGTCCCTTGTGATTTAAATATATAACATTTTCTTACAGGCACAAGGTTAGGTGTGTGACAACAGAGCTTTTGTGCTCAGAAGTGTTGGTGCACTAAGTGGTTTCTACTTTTTCCAGTTAGTGCTTTCTCGTTAGAAACAAAAATTAACAAAGTTATGGTGCCTTGATATTATCCATTAATACATACCCTCTTGAAACAACCGCTGAAGTTAAGTTCCAAGTTAGTCCGGAAAATTCCAAAGGTTGTTATTTTAAACGGATTAAATTACAACTTTTTCGTGGCCTTTGTGAATATAGAGGTTAGTTGTATTCTCTTTGACAACCACCCCAGATTTAGTGTTTCAACTTGAAATTTTTAGTTTATCGTAATTTAAAATTATTATAATTACAGTTGAACAGTAATGGTAACGCTCAAACGTTATAACACATGCACAACAATGAACATGCATGCACACGAGCGTACATGCACCCCACATACACACATGCACTTTCCATCCACTAGGGAAGGGACATTCTTCTTACGTGCCTAGGAAGCATGTGTACCCTAGAAACATCCAGCCAACGTGTAAAGCAATCAGTGGTAAGAGCTGAATGGCTCTGGAGGTCAGTGCAGTACCATGAGCGGATACCTATTGGGCACCAGGTAACAGCTTGGCTCAGGCAGATTATCAGTATTGCAGTACTTGTGGAAAAGCAAGAAAAAACAAAAATTAAGAACAACAAGAATCACCTAACATCATAGTCAGGGGTGTCACAGGAATATTGCACCTTGTAACAATTTTTGTTTGCTATATAAAAAAATTAGTTTTTGAAATAACATAGAGGTATTAAGGCAAGATCAAAAAAAAATTAAGAAATTCGTCAAGAATGTTTATTTGCAAATTTGGATGAATTTTCGTATTTTTAATGTACTTGGTCACACATGGAAGACCACATGCGACTTGATATTTTCTAGTTTGGTTAAATTATAAAGCTAAGTTCAACATTTTGTATCCACAATCAAGTAGAAAACAATTCAGCTGTTTTGAAAACCGGTGTGGAAAGTCGTAAATAGCAATATAATCTGTCAAATTCTGTGTAAACATCTTATTGTTCACACTATCCCTCAAGGTTTTGAACTTGTTTCATACACATGGTGCGTGGGCATTAAATATTTGTTGAACTGTCTATGTAAGTTATTTGCTGAATCCACTCATTTCTATATCATCTTTAAGTCGAGCCAAATGAGGAGTTGGTGATGGTGAAATTTAGTGGCGAAAAATTTAAGTGCCCTAATCTATTGTATTTCAGCACAAATCCTGTTGAGCCAAAAAATCCTCTATGACCAAACAAGTTCCTTACTCTCTTACATTTAAAACGATAATTACATTTTAAAGTTCGATAAATACAACACCGCAAGCGGGGTTTACTAGACACCATCGGCAGTTGGTAGCGCTAATCTTATACAGATTTTGGGCGCGCTCATCTGCCAATGACGTCACCAATGCACAATTTATATTGCGCAATAATCGGAAATTAATATAAATTTAAAATAATAAATGATAATAGCGAACAAATTAGCAGAGAGAATACTCACTCAGAAATCCGGCGTCCCGCGGAGTTGAGGTAAAGTTGGCCTCGCTAAGGTCCATCAGGCTACTAAAGGCCCTTTTGAGGTAGTTAAAGATGGTGACTCCTGCCAACGTTCCTTCAAGCGCTCCGATCAGCTACGGCAGTCATGAGATCGATCATCCAGAGTCGTGCAGTACGGTTCGCCTAGGTGGCTGCAAATTTCATCTACCTATGTAGGGAATGGGCAGGAATACCAGGTATAAGGCAACAAACAAAGACAATTAGGCAAAGAAAATCTACATAGATAAGATAAGGCACGATACGATACCTCAAAGCGTCCACTCCACTCAAAGGTTTGGGCGAAAAAGCCACGTTCAAGCGTCTAACGGAAACTTCTCACCACTTTTTTCCCTACTCCACTCGCGTCGCGCGATCTGGCGCAACGCACTGTGACGTAACGGAAATGCGCGCCTAGTCTTTTAAAATTGTGTCGCGAAACTTCCGCACATCAAAATTATCCTAAGACATGTTTAAGGGCCAATTTGATTGGCACGTAACAACTCTACAAATTCCATCTAATCAACAAAATTTGTTAAAGCCCATAAGTGTCATTGAACCAACACACCGGTTAGCCTAGATGTACCCTCAAGCCAATTAACATCATTATTGTCCAAGCATCTTTGAGCTGACCATCATCCTCAAGCTAATCCATCATGTACTACGACATCAGTCTCGGACCATCGCCTTTGTCACTGCAAACAACCAGTTGGAACCTGAGCCCAACCAATCTAAGGGTAGCAACCTGCAGCCAGTGATTAAGGGTGAGTTATTTTTGCCTAATCCTGAAACGGATTTTTTTATTTCACAACCCCCCTTTCCCACAAACGGTTAAGTTTAGAGCTGCGAAAAACTCCATCGTTTTAGTCTGTCAGACCTGGCACCCAACTGAATCGATATAATTTTTTTTGTTGAATGTTTAATATTTTTTACTTAGAATATATATCTTCTTGAAAGTAATATTTGCTCTAACTTTGTTGTATTTGAAATTCTCACTAATAACTATTTTAAGATTGCTTGAATTATAGTTTTTAATTAAATTTGTACATGATTATCGGATCTGATGCTCATCTAAATACTAAGAAACGAAATTTTGTTTAACTAAAAATTTTTCATATGACTAAAACATGTGAAATTATTTTTTTCTTTTTTATAATTATTATTGCATACAAAATATTTATTTTAGAATAGAAACCTTATAATTTGAGTATGTTCCATTTTCTAAAAATGGTAATTTAAAAATTTTAAAACTATCTACTTCGATAGGGTTTCTGTATCTACCTTAAAAATTATAGTACTTGCTAGATGAAGTGGCATCCAACTTCACTTTATTTTGTTTTCAGTTTAACAAAGAATATTTCAACCCTACCCATCTCATACTCTTCCTTGGGATAATGACCAGGTTAACCATCGGCATAACAGTCTTTAACCGTTCCAGTTTGTACGCGTAAAAATTCTAAATCCTTTCGAAGTTCGAATTACCGTGTCTCATGTGCACTACTATTTTAAAGGTGTTCATTAAAAATTTAGAATAGTCACAACCGTTTCAACTACAAAATTTAAATTTTTTTAGAAAACTGTTGCAGTTACACTCACATTGTGAGGCCCGAATTGTTGTTTTATCTCCTTCCTTAGGGCAAGATCCTAAAAAGCATTCTATTACCAATAAAAACTGTTACGTTGACACCCAACGCCTAGGGGCCCTTAAATTAGTGCATCATATTTTATAAATAGTTGCATGAAAGGATTTTCCGTTTATACTCTTTTGTTACATTAGAGTCCACAACATCTCAGGAGCTTCGAAATATTTCTTAGATTCGAATCTGTTTAAAGGAAAATTTTTCAAAGTATTTTAAATTAAATCATAATAAATATTTGTAGTAACGTTATCTTTATCTTTCACTTGTACCAGACAACTTCGATTTATTAATAAAATATAAACTTATTTCTTAAGGCAAAGTATAGAACGCGAGTTATTACATTGGAATTCGACACAAAATTATTCTATTAAGGTAAACTCGTTGTTTTTGACCAAAGTCTACTACTGTAACAATTATACAACATTTTCTGAATTTTTCAATAAAGAAAGTTGATGATATGTAAGAAAAATTTTGCCACCTGCATTAATAAATAAATAAAAATTTACCATATTTATCTACGATAGAATTCCCCTATTAGACCACTTCTTTCTATTAATATTTTTTGAATACAAAGATGAGCAATTACTCATCATGCAGTTGATCCATGAATATAATACTGCTGTTTGATAATTTTTCAGTACATTTTTCACTTTTGTATTCTTTATCAGAATCGATACTGATTTTGAAAAATATTAAAACATCTCCTGAAATTTTATCATGAAACTCACTAATAGCAAAAAACGGTATAGTAATTTGCTCTTGTTTTCGTTGAAAACTCAAACTGACGCTAAATTTATCCTCAGAAACTTTTAAATCGTAGAATTGATGCTGTAATATAATATGCATTTGAGTAGGGTATGACTTTTTCAAACGATCTGGCATGGTCACACAATTAAAATATGTGAAAAATAATATTTCTAAGTAAGGGGTAAAACCATTACCTGATATAACAGCTAAAGTCTTTTTGATAACCTGAAACTTATCAGAATTAAGCAATTTTTTGTAATTTGTTTGTTCCATACAACATTCACATACACAAACTTTTGGAGAACTTCTGTTACCCGGCGTTCCCTGAACCGTGCTTATAGCAATAAAGTTATAGTGCTTAAATTAAGCAGCTATTGCAACATTGTTTTCAGCAGCAAAATTATCGTTTGCATTTAAATTATGAACTCTTAGCAGTGGTGTCTATAAACTCGGCCAATATTAGAAAAGAATAAAAGGCTAGTGTGGGTATTCCCAAAAATTAATTTTGTGGTTACATCCTCTTCTTTTAATCCTTGTCCTGGCTTTCCTTTTCCACCACGACGCTGAGTTCTATAATGAGAAAGCTTCACACGCTTGATATAACCATTCATAGTTACGGTTTTCACCATATCCTCTTGCGGAATTAGATCTTCAGCTTAGATGTCCGTATCTGATTCCTCTATTGAAGTTTTTCGTGGCATAGCAAATCTGTTCTTTATTTCTTATAGATTGTTTTTTATTTCTTTCATCAATCTCTCTCCTGAGCCAAGAACAGCGATATATTCTTTTATCAGGTTGATCATTGAACTTAACTCAGCTTCTAATTTGTCTTTTTCCAAGACCTGTTAAACGTTGCAATTTCATGTCAAGAAAAGCTTTCGTTTGCAGCTCAGTTAATTTATACGCTCCGTCTTTCAAAAAGCTCGTGCTGTCTGAGATTAATCTAATAATTGTGTTAATTTTAGCAGAAGTTGTCCATTCTTTATTTAAAAGTTCTCTACTTGCTTTCGCAGGACCTTTTGCACCACGAGTGATTTTACCGCAATGTAAAAATATAAAATTTCGAACATTAATTCGCAACTCAAAAATTTTAGTCTTACATTCTTCATACACCTTGGATGTTTAACAAATATTACCAATTTTTAAATGAAGCCATGTTAAATAAAATAATTTGAAAATTTATCAATTTACATCGATCATTAAATAAAAGTAACTGGGCTTATCCCTAAACTTTACTTTAAACCCCAGGTCTATTACGAGCTCATAGTAAAAACCTTTCTGTACCTATGTGCTAATTACTGCACAGAAAAATTACCAAAAACCCTTTTACTTTGTACAAAAGCGAATATTACACCTTCATTTCATAATACCAACTAATACATAAATATGTTTTCATACAACCCCTTCTCAAAGTAAAATTGTCAATTAAAATGTCCTTATAAACCACAAAAATCGCCAAATTGTCATAATCACCAACAAAATCACAATATTCAAAAGTTTTTTAAAAGGTTGAATTACCTGGATTAAGCACCACCAGTTCTTTATGTTGATGTCATCTCCGATGTGGTCATCCCTCTAGACTGCTCATTCAAGAATTGCTTCAGGTGGCCTCTCCCCATCAGGAACTGCACGCCTCCACTCAGCTTTCTCAGCTGCTAATGCATGGTACTTCCATGCTCCCGTACATCTGCTACTGGTCCATCAACATACTCGACTTATACCAGTGCACACCAAGCGCCTCCAACCATATGTAGAAAAAAAGTCTACTTACTTTTCTACCAGCTTCGGCTATCAACCGCATTTTAGATATACACAATTGCAATATTACCGTTACACCAACTTGTGCATCTTAATTGTAATAACAAAAATTTAAACTCACTTATCCACTATTACACGAAGCTTGGTTGAAGATCAACAAGGAAAGAAAGAAGAGCCTTAACTGCCTCGTCGTTGTTTATATAGCCTCCGAAATCCAACCATGAATCGTTACACATCATCCTCAAGCACACTTTTCTCGGTATACTTCTTAACCGTTCAGATTTCACGAATTCCTCCACTCCAAAACAACTAACAGTCGTCTCATTCTGCAAAACCAGCCATTAACCTTAAACCTTCTTCCGTAAACTTCGCAACCGTCTCAAAATTCCAAGAATTCCACTTGTGAAACAAGCATTTTAGTTCGAACTCATTAAAAATATCTAACGACTGTCACTTTCTACGAAATCGTCCAGCAACCAACCTCCAGTCAAGCACCAAAACACGCCTCCCTCACACTCGCACATTCGATCGTCTCATTCTACCTTGCATTCAAACTATCCTGTTTCTTCTCTTGTATCTTTCCCCAGTTTTCAACGTTTGTTATCGATTTTTGTGTATCCTTGTCTTACTTGTGTATTATGTTACCTTACCTTCATCCCCGCTTATTTATAAGTCTTATCTCAACCAACCAGTCTACATTATTGTCTTTCTTGCTCTTATACATGCAGCCTAATCGTTTGACTCTGTCTGTAGCCTGTCTCGTTAACAAACATCTTACGCAAACACGTAGCATCTACCTCGCACTTATTTACTTTTAAAAATCTCTTTGTCTTACAGACGTTTCAAAGTAAATGACAACTAACCATATGATATTTTCCATTCTGCGCTATCTCATTAAAAACACTGTCTTTTCCTTTATATTATCGACCCATTTTTATACTTGTAGCGTTACCCTATACCAGATGTTTGTTTTCAAACTATCTTGTACTACGAATCTTAACGTCTGTCAACAAGCTTTTAAACTCAATACCAAGAACTTGTTTACTAAGCTAAACTTTTACTGGAAATCTTGTTTTTAAACACTCTCTAATAGTTAACGTGTTTCTTGACTACCCTTTTATATTTACAATGCTAAAACCTTTGAAATTATCAAAGTTCCAGCTTTATATTACCTTAAACTACGTTATGTACACTAACAAAATTAACTATGCTTTGAATATTTGTTACATAAAAATGCACCCTCTCTAATTATCAAGTTTTATGCTACTACTGAAAAGCTCTACTGTCACAATGTTTACATGCTAATTATATGTTTATACGCACCGACTTCTGCTTCTTATATCTTAATACCCGTGATTAATCTCTACCCTAATACTAAATGATGTAAAATTAATCGCAAAACATATTTTAGCTAATATATACCTACGTTCTAGCTTTAAAATGTTCCAAATAATTTCTGGACTGCTATGTACATGGTGTACCCTATTAAAATGTCTTACTGAGCTATCTCCCATCATTTCTAACCTAAAAATCCATAGTAATATATGTATATATATATATATATAAATATATATATATATATATATATATATATATATATATATATATACATACAGGGTGCCCTATTTCTTCCACGTTGTATGGGTAACTCTGTTATTTGTGACTTTAGAGAAAAGGTTAAATAGGGAAAGTAGTGCAGTTTTTAATGCCGATTTCAGCCATAAAGAGATAATTAACATACAGGGTGTAGCAAAAGCGTTATACCAAAATAACGAAATTTTGATCTTTTTTGTTTTGCTTCATAGTTCATTTATTATGATAGATACAGTAAAACGTTGTAGATGTTTTTTACATTATTTTAAAAGGAAAATAAGATAAACTTATTTGTTTTTACATGGCTTTGGTCATGTTTGAGTAAATAAGTGAGGTTATGTTTTTTTTAAAAGAAACCATAATTGGAGGTAGTTCTGATAGAAAGGAATTTTTTTTCTCTTTTCAGTGATGTATTACAGTGCACATGTTCAACATCAAAATTTTTGAAAAAATTTTGTTTTTATAAAATACGAAACTTTGTATTAAATAATATCTGAATATTTGAGCTGATTTTAAGAATCAAGTAGCCATATGACACATAACAATTGATTGCACTTGTTTGAATAACCGAAATTTGATAGTACTGTTATTTTGTGTTTATACGTACGTTATTTTCTACTAATAGTTAGAATGTCCTATACAAATGAAGAAAAAAATGACATGTTCTTTTGCTACTATTCTTCGAATAGTACAGTGATTGTTTCGAAATTATATCATTATAATAGCTTCGATTACTTCATAGGGGGGAATAAACATCCACTGACCAATGGTTTCGGCTTGTTAGCCTCATCAGAGTGGAATAGTTCCCAAGAACCCTATGAAGTAATCGAAGCTATTATAATGATATAATTTTGAAACAATCACTGTACTATGGCAAAAATAAATAAAACCGCCATCAGGTGATAAAACACCAACACTACTAAAGTGTGGAAGTACAAAATTGAACCGAAACTACATAATAAATTTTATAAATGACTATAAAAGTACGTCTGGCCTTTGAGATTTGCGGAATGTTACAGCAAAATTTATTTGCAAACGTAACAAACCTTCTCGTGGCGACACCCGAGTTCATGCCCCAAAGGCAATTCAAATAAATAAAGACAAGTTATTTGCAGTCCGCAATAGGAAATAGTATATAAAGTAAGATGTATCTGTAAACAAACTCTTATGAAAATAATAGAAGCTATTGACAAACAAATGCTGGTAGTTATATAGCATTAACAAAACATTAGCTTTATTACTTCATAGGGGAGGAAACATCCACTGACCAATGGTTTCGGCTTGTTAGCCTCATCAGAGTGGAATAGCTCCCAAGAATCCTATGAAGTAATCGAAGCTATTATAATGATATAATTTCGAAACAATCACTGTACTATGGCAAAAGTAAATAAAATCGCCATCAGGTGATAAAACACCAACACTACTAAAGTGTGGAAGTACAAAATTGAACCGAAACTACATAATAAATTTTATAAATGACTATAAAAGTACGTCTGGCCTTTGAGATTTGCGGAATGTTACAGCAAAATTTATTTGCAAACGTAACAAACCTTCTGGTGGCGACACCCGGGTTCATGCCCCAAAGGCAATTCAAATAAATAAAGACAAGTTATTTGCAGTCCGCAATAGGAAATAGTATATAAAGTAAGATGTATCTGTAGACAAACTCTTATGAAAATAATAAAGAGCTATTGACAAATACAAATTGGGCTGGTAGTTATATAGCCATTAACAAAACATTAGCTTTATTACTTCATAGGGGAGGAAACATCCACTGACCAATGGTTTCGGCTTGTTAGCCTCATCAGAGTGGAATAGTTCCCAAGAACCCTATGAAGTAATCGAAGCTATTCAAATGATATAATTTCGAAACAATCACTGTACTATGGCAAAAGTAAATAAACCCGCCATCAGGTGATAAAACACCAACACTACTAAAGTGTGGAAGTACAGAATTGAACCGAAACTACATAATAAATTTTATAAATGACTATAAAAGTACGTCTGGCCTTTGAGATTTGCGGAATGTTACAGCAAAATTTATTTGCAAACGTAACAAACCTTCTCGTGGCGACACCCGGACAGCCGAAATAGGATCCCAGGAGAGCGTGATAATCCAGGAAACAAGTTCTATTGAAGAAAGACGGACCTCGCAGGAAACCAAAATAATGGAAATCCTAATGTCATTGAATAATAAGATGGACAGAAGTGAAAAAGCCACGAAAACCATTACTACAAAAATGGATGAGAACAGCGAAAAATTGGGGAATGAAATCAAAATTCTTAGTGATGGACTAAAAGAAACTAACCAAACAATCGCTGAGATGAGGGAACAAATGCAAGAAAGAATTTTGAGAGTTTCTGAGGAGATAGAATGCGTATGGGACCATATTGCAATAGTTAAATCAAAACAGGAAAAATATGAAAACGAGTCCAACGATAAAATTACGAATTTAAATATTAAATTAGAGAACATTGAGGAAAATTGTGAAACCGAGTTCAGATCGATAAATCAAGAAATAAATAATTTAAAAAGTAATTCCGGAAATTTTAATAATAGAGAACCAATTAGGCTAATTCAAACAAATCTTTCAATTGAACAGTATACTAAATTTTACGGGGACGGAAAATTAAATGCGAAGTTATTTATGAAAAATTTTAAAATGTTAATACAGGGCTCTACAGACGAATTATATAAATTAAATTTAGTCAAATCTATGCTGAAAGGAAATGCTGAAAAATGGTACAATTTAGTTGAGAGTGAAATAGAAACATTTGAACAGTTTGCGCAGAAATTTTTAAGACAATTTTGGAGTGATAATCAGCAAGATAGAATTCGGAATAACCTGAGTCTGGGAAGATACAATTCAGAGAAAGGAATAACGCAAGAATTATATGCGATTGAGAAGTTTACCGTAGCGAAATAATTTGATCCTCCTTTACAAGATAAACATATTATAAAATATTTAGCAGGTCATTTTAACGCTGAAATAAAGAGATACATAACGACGCAGAATATAGTAGATAGGGACACGTTTATTGAGTATTTGCAGAGATATGATGATTTGGAATCTGATTAAAAAATGGAAAATAATGTTAGGGATCGACGCACGAATTTTATAAGGAATAATGAGAATTGGAATAATTATCAATGGAACAATTATAATTATGATCGTGGAAGAAATTTTAATAGGGGGAACTATAGCAATTTTAATAATGATTTTAGGCAAAACAGGAACACGGGTCAGATACCAAGGCGACAAATAGAGAGAACGAATCATTAAGGAAATAATAGAAGAATGAATAGGCCGGAAAATGATAATCGACGGACGCAAGCAAGGGATATTATTAGCACGCAAATAAGGAATACGAATCGCACAGACGCATGGATAATGAATCAGGCAGGAACTTCAACGCGAAATCAGGATTTTTGAGTAGGGACGAACCAAGGAGAATTCTACGGATTAACGGAAACCAGCGCGAGTTTGTTAAACATAAAATGGATAATGAATTAGGAAGATTTGAAAGGAACTTATTACCAATAATTAATTTAAAGGTGGAAGATAAAATAGTTTAAGTATTGATAGATACTGGGGCAGAAGCATCACTTGTTGCGGAAGAATTTGTTAAACGAAAGAAATTGGGGGATAAAGCGATACCTAGAACGAGGTGTAATTTAGTGGCACCGATTAATAAAAGATTTAGTGTAATAAATGAAATGGCAATTCTGAGATGTGAAATGGGAGATATGAAATGGGAAAATGATTTTATGGTAGTACCTGGACTAAAGATAGATGTTATATTTGAGATGAATATTATAGATAAGTTGGGGTTGAAGATAAATGCGGAATGCAAAGAGATTGAGTGTAATGGTAAATATATTAAATGGTATGAAGAAGGAATATTGAAATAGAGGAGGACTGCGTGAATATTAATCAGTTTAATGATGAGATAGATAATGAGGGTAATGAAAATGAAGAGATTAAGTGTCCAGATGATTTAAGAAATAGGGTGAAAATACTATTGAGTAAGCATTCAGAATTAATTAGGTCGAAGTCGAGAATTGCCACGGGTTATGTGCACAAGTTGGAAGTAATAAATACAGAACCGTCTAACACTAAAATATATCCTATTCCAGTAGCATATAGGGATAGAGTGAAGGAAGAAATTGAAGAAATGTTACGTGAAGGTATTATAGAAAGCTCTAGTACACATTTTGTGAATCCATTAGTAGTCGTGGTGAAGAAAAGTGATGATAGCATTAGGTTTTGTTTAGATGCAAGAGAAATTAATAAGCGAACGAAGCCGCAATACAATTGTCCACCAACGATAGATAGAATATTAGGAGAATAGGTAATAGGAAGATTTATAGCAAATTATATTTAAAGAGTTCATTTTGGTTGATTCCATTAGCGCGAGAATCAAGGACATATACGAGTTTTTCAGTAGAAGGAAAAAGATATCAATTTAGGGTGGTCCCGTTTGGTTTGTCCTTGAGTGCGGATGCATTAGTGAATGCGATGCAGAATATTTTGAGACCGTATGAGGAATTTAGTATCCACTACGTGGATGAAGTGTTAATATTTAGTGATAGTGTAGAGGAACACTTAGTACATTTAGATAGGATTTTGTTAGAGCTGAATATAGCTGGTTTAATTTTGAATTTAATGAGGTGCGAATTTTTTCAAAGTAAGGTTAAATTTTTAGGATATAGGATAGATAGTAAGAGTACAATTAGGAAACATGAATTGAAAGGACCTAGATTTAAAAGTAGAATTAGGAAATACAAATTGAAAGGACCCAGATTTAAAAATAAGGAGAAGTTAGAAGTAAATTTGAAATACCCATACAAAGGAACATGAATAAATTAAATAAAATGTAAAATAAATGTATGAATAGGTATACATAGAGTAATAGAATAGGATTTGGATTTAAGAACAGGTATAAGTATGAATAGGGTAGTATAATAGGACGTAGGTATGAGATTGGTAAATGTAAATATGGGATTAATAAAGTAGGAGTTAGCTTTTTAAAAGGAAAATAAAAAAAATACAATTTTATACCAATGTTAAGTTCACGTTGGGCGCCAAAAAGGGCATTGTTCTAAAATTTTATATTTTAATTTGGGGAAATTATGCTGTGGTAAGGGGTTGTTTAAGGGTGTATTTTATAGCAATGGTCGTTTAGGAATCAGAAATTATAATAGGAAGCAGAAAACTGCATTTGTTTAGGAAAAAATTGAGAAATTGGGATAGTTTGTAAATAGCAAGCAGTCAACACCCTGTATATAGAGTATAAGTAGTTTTACGCGACGCAAATAGTAACAATAGAACGCATAGTTAGCATAGAAATAAGTAATTCATGCATTAAGTAAATAACGAATATTTAACACCCGGTATATAGAATTTTAGTAAATTTAGGTAATGCAAATAACGATATTTTTCAGTGGAAGCACGCGTATTTATAAGTAAGCATAATAAATGTAATTAAACACGCATTCA
Organism: Platerodrilus igneus; assembly: GCA_036346225.1. Lineage (NCBI taxonomy): Eukaryota > Metazoa > Arthropoda > Insecta > Coleoptera > Lycidae > Platerodrilus > Platerodrilus igneus. The sequence continues at coordinate 5,633,886 of JARFIW010000982.1, read as the reverse complement.
AAAGAATTCCAATTAGTTATGATAATACGGAGATAAGAAATAAAACTTAGAGAAGCGTAGTAAAAGTGCGTACAAACAATTACCAATTTTTGATAAGTAAAAGTAATTAAAAATGCGTAAATAAATAAGCATATATGAAAACTGAAAGTCGAATTGCATCAGATATTTGTGTATAATATGGAAAAGCGATAATATTTCAAAACACCGCATGGGCTGATAACGAAGCAGCTGCAAGCAAACAACAATTACTTGAAAGGACGAGAATGTTACATCAGAAAACTACTTTAAGTGTAGAAAATGAATAGACTTGATTGGTTAAGATTAGCGACGGGCTGGTAAGCCATGCCCACAGACGAAGTGGGATATCAATCATATATTAACAGCGACAATGATAACGAGCTCAGTTCTCAACTCAACAAAGGCCGAGGTGCGTCACTTTGAACCTAAGAGTAACGCGTAAGAATAATATTTAAAAGTGAAAATTGTTTAAGTGACAGATTGTGCGACGAAGATGAAAATTTCTATTGCCGATTAAACGTAAGTAGATTTTGGGGGATTTATTTAAACTAAAATATAATAATAATAGGGCTCTAAGTCTGACGATGATATTCTAAGTTGGAGGCGGATGAAAATGTTCCAAGTGTGACAACAATAATTCGAGGATGTATAATAATCCAATTCTGAGGCTGGTGAGAATAAATCTAAGTTGGAGGGGGATAAAAATGTTCTAAGTGCGACGACAATAATTCGAGGGAGATAATGATTCTAAGTTTGACGATAATAATTCAAGTAATATAATAATTTAAATAATATTCTGAGTCTGGTGAGAATAAATTCCAATTCTGAGGCTGGTGATTATAATAATCCAGAGGGTGACGACAATGATTGAAATGTAATAAATCTAAGTGTGGATAGATAAAATTTTAAATGGGTATATAATAATTCTGAATTGGTGGAGAATAATTTTGATCCCAATGGATGGTATAATGCATGCAAAATTCTATTTGATAATGGATGCATCGATAATCTTAGTTGCGATAAGGAAATAACGAAGTAAACAGACCAGGTTAGATCTTTTAGTTTTGACATTTATTTTCTATTTGAATTTAAATATTACATATTGAATTTGCTTAATTAATACAAATTAGTGTGACTGAGTCAACAACAAACTTGCATACATAGAAAGTACGTAATATGATAAAGGGGTTTTGAACGTTCCAGGCTTCTTTTTATAAAAACAATAAGTTTTTTGGTGACTTTAGATTGATTGAAAAGCATATGATTTTTGAGATAAATAAGATTTACAACATTAATTGATTGAAAAGTGTATTTTAATAATTTTCAAAACCTGTACATGATATTTGTTATTATTATATGGAACTAACTAACTTCATTTTATAATTCAAAATAAAAGCTGGTCAGGGCCGAATGATAAAATTTGTGGGAGTGTAATTTGATAATTTAAACAGAAAGGAGGAGTTATAAGTTGAATACGCCATTGATATTGAGTAAGGCGTTACCACATCAAGTTTTGTTATTGGTTATACAGGGTGTTTTGAAATTGTTTCGTTTATCTTTATTTTTAACCCTTTAAAACCACTATAATATATATATATATATATATATATATATATATATATACATCCTGCTAACAATTCTGCGTCTTTACAAAATTGAAACGTTTTAGCCTCCACCAGAAATAGCGGAAATAGGTCAATACATATGTGGAGTATATTGTAGTTTATTTTTTAAAAAAGCTCAAAATCACAAAAGCATTGTAAAATAGTAAAATATATAAATATACACTATTTTGTATTTTCCTATCATTGTAGAGTCCTTTCAAAGCCATTTAATTTTGCATCCGTCGTATATCTTACTTTCATTTACATTAAATCTAATATCACATTTGCTTCCTGCAACGTTGTCAATAACTCTTTGAAGTAACAGAGATGAAACATACAATTAATACCTTAAGAGAAACTAAGATATGAGTAATTGAATATTCTATATTTAATCGTTTGTTTTTCTGTTGCCTAGTGACTTCAAACGTTCCAGTAGTATTATTATCAGATGGTGAGTGAATAAACTTACATCAATACGCGACCACTTTCTAATGATAATAATACTATCGTCTCTCAAAGTGCTGTGTACGCATTATAATACTCTATTTTGTATCCGATGCACTGTTAAATTAAAACGTGTATGCATTTCCAATGTTTTATAAATTATATCAGAATGTAAGAAGTAAGCATAATTATGTCACTTTAAATTATTATCATAGCTTTCCATAATCGAGAAGTGGTTTAGATTTCAAATTTGTTGACATTTTTTTAATACAAAACTTTAATTCTATTAATTCTAGAAAGGTTGGCAGTTTTTATATCTTATCAATATGTTTGTGTAAATCAAGAGGTTAAAACGGTTTATTTAAAACTTGATTTAGTTGGTGCGGGCGTCGGAAAATAAATGTTCGCTAAACTTATTTTAAACCTCAAATTTAATCCTTTGGAATAGTTTTATTCTGAAAATTTTGCTTTTGCATACGCTAATTGATTTTATTGGTGTGATGATTATACAATTATTTAACTGGAGCTAAACATCGTAGTGGGTATTATTCAATAACGAGCAATGATTCAACTGCACTACTTAAAATGTTTTACTGTCGGCATCTTGAGAATGAGCTGCTACTTGCATGACATCAAAGCTCGAAAAGTAAGCAGAAACGATCTTCCACTTCGTGAAATTACTAAAAGAATAGTTCCGGTTTGTAAAAAACATTATCACCATTTTTCTATGAAACCACTTAAAAAATTCTTGAAAAAAATTATTTGAAGGAATTTAAAACACAAATACAAATTATTTAAAAAGCTGCATTCTTTCGTGGTGTTAATTGACTAAGAGAGCGTGAGTTTAAATGTGCGGACGCCGCCGTTTCCGACTATTTTAAGCCAAAATGAAAATAAAAGGAATTCTTTGGAACACGTTTAAAGCGCACCGCCAAATGTTTTAAAGAAGGTCTCTTGCACACTTTAACTAAAAGATGCTCAAGAGATTATGGGTTAGAAAAATCTCCTCGTCAGTACAATATTTGATCATTCCTATGTTCGTTTAGATGCATAATGCGTTCTCGTATAGTTTATTGACTTATTTGCATTAAAATGTCTACAAAATGGTTTAAGGTGGGGGTATGTAAACCTAATTATGGTTTATAGTATGTATGTTTATTGTACGATGTGGGAAAGCTGCTATAATGGAACAGTAATTAATGACAGCCTACCTTACACTAAAATTTCAAAATTTAATCACTTCACAATATAACTTCGTTGGTGCGAAAATGTGCAAAAGACTTCGTTTGCATCACCTAAACTTATTTAAATACAATACTCGAAAGTAGTTCTGAGAAACAGATTTTTTTGTTTTTTTTCCAGGGCAATATTCAGTTTTTCGATAGCCCATTCTTTACTTCTGCTTGAACTGTAGGATGACGTTAGCCATTCTGAAAAAATATTTTATTTGTCTTACATTTCACAGCTTCAGAAATCATGTACAAAACTTCAATTATCAATAATCTAGAAAAACAGGCTTTATTCAAACTTTCTTAACAAAAGGTTATTTTAGGATTAATTTTCTATTATGATATAATTCACTTTATTTGAAAGAATACTGAAGATATTGTTCCAGAACCAGCAATAAGAGAAGGGATTGAGAAACATAAATCCCTGACCGTTTACAAAATTGTTAAGTGTACCACCAAAATAAGATGTTTATGATGCAGGTATCTTCCTTTTTGTTGTGTGTTAGATAACGGTTTAGAAATCAAGTAAAAGACTTTAGAAGCTACCCAGAAGCAGATATAGACACTGACCACAACACCGTAATTATGATGGCTGCACTTAAATTTAAAATTTGGAAAAAAGAAACGGAAAAAGGCACTTGGACCTAAAGAAACTAAAAGATAAAAATATTCAAGAAAGATTCGAAAAAAGGTCAAATAAATTGCTCAAAGATATCGGGAAAATATCTGATACTAAGGAAGTAGAAACAAAATGGAATAACATTAAATCCAGCCTAGACATGGCGGCCAGCGATATTCTGGGGTATACACAAAAAGCAAATAAGACCCCATGGATAACAAAGGATATCCTGAATTTAATAGAAGAAAGACGAATGTACAAAAATAAATAAATGAAATAGGAAAACAGAGATACGAAGTCATAAAATGCGAAATTATTCGCAATTGCAAGAAAGCTAAAGAACAATGGATTGATAAAAGTGCAAAGAGGTACAAACTAAGATGGAAATGGGAAAGACAGACGAAGCATACAAACTAATTAGAATCAATTTAAGGGATATAAAACCGTATAGCAAAAATATAAGGGACGCAGGAGGAAACGACATTATAGAAAATGTAGAGAAAGTGGGTAGATGGCAAGAATATATAGGAATTTATATGCAGGAGAGGAACTATCTGCATTAGAACAGGAATCAGTCATTGAAAATGATGACTTGGAATATCCTATACTTAGAGATGAGTTTGAATTAGCATTAAAGGGTTTGAAAAATGGTAAGGCTTCGGGTACAGATAAGGTGCAAGCAGAAACTCTAAAAGCCACTGGACAAGCAGTAACTGAAAGTCTCTTCAAAATTGTAAGCTATATGTATGATACAGGCAAAATACCAAAAGATTTCAAACGTAACATCATAGTAACCATTCCAAAAAAGAAAGGCACCAATAGATGTAAAAATTTTCGCACAATATTTTTGACAGCTCACGTATCAAAAATATTAACTAGAATTGTACAAAGACGAATGGAAAAACGAGCTGAAGAAATACTAGGAGAAGACCAATTTGGGTTTAGGCTAGTTCAGAATAGAAATCAATGGAGGTACGCATCCAACCAGTCCCAAGATAGATAAATTAATGATGAAAAAAGTAACTGTACTTAAACATGATGATTATTAAAACCAACTTCAAGTGTTGGTTGGGCAATATTCTCGAATAATGTTAATTGTGTGAAAGGATTTACTGGAAAGCTATTAATTCGGCAAATGTCTAAGTGTTGTGGGATCTTGACAGCCACAGGCTGCTTAATCCCCTCCATGAATCTCGTTGAAATAAGGCATAAAATTAGAAAACAATAGAAGTGGAACCGAGCTGTATACAGGCTGTGTGAGATTTTCAGGGAACTGTGTAGGCTAGCTCAGAATATAAATAAGTGCAGGTACGTGTCCAACCAGTTTTGAGACGGAAACCTAATGACAAAAAAATAAGCGCAGATATATCTGATGATTATTATAAACAACTACAAGTGTTGGTTGTGAAATATCTGCAACGAATGTTGACTCTGCTCATCACCCTTCACAACCACTGAATATCGGAGGAATAGGGTAATAATTGTAAAACAATTAAAGGGGACCAAATTGCATCTAACAAGAAAGAACAGCGCCTATGATGAAAGATCACAAACATAGAAACAAGAAAAAAATTGTTGAAAGCATATGTGTGGAGCACAACACAGTATGCCTATGAAACACGGACAGTAGGAAAATCAGACAGAAAAACGGTAGCAGCCTTTTGGAATGTTGTGCTTCAGATGTACGAGGATGATAGCATGGACAGACAAAGTTAATAACAATTAGTTTATAGAAATAGTAGGTGAACAAGGATATCTGTGGAATAAATAGGAGAAATAGAAGGGTAAAATGCGTTCTAATGCATTTTTGGGAAACAGTATGGGATATATTACAAGAAGAGATAGAAAAAAGGATGTTGATTTAGACCTAGATCAGGTAGTGATAGATGCAGACTGCGCAAGTTTCAGGGAAATGTGTGGGTTAGTTCAGAATAGGAAACAATGGTGGTACGCATCTAACCAGTTCCAGGACTGAAGACCTAATGATGATGAAGGGTTGCTGTTATCTCTAAAACTAACTTTGGCATACCATTGCTGGTGGATGTTTTGATTGTATGCTATTAAGTATTACATTAGAAAATTTTTTAAAGTTTTCTGTTGAACCGCTTATGAGCTATAATACTTTCCTGTATAAGGGTTGCTGCCACCTCCCAAGACTGAACTTCGTGCGCTGTTGGTGGTGTTTATTTTAGAATGCATTATTAGAGGAATGCATGTGAAAATTTTGTTCAAGTCTTATAGGAGGTACAACTTATTTAGTTTAAGGGTTGCTGCTACCCTCAAAACTGTTTTTAGTGACTTTTGTTGTTGGTGGATGTTTCTGTTATACATTATTAAGCATTGTATGTGCAAATTTTAAAAATTTTCTATCTAGTCGTTTACGAACTATAATGTTTTTTAGGATAGGGGTTGCTGCAATCTCCAAGACTGGCTTTCCCCAACTGTTGACTGTGTTTATCTTTGTAATAGACTATTAAAGGATTGCATGGGGAAATTTTTTACCCAATCCTGTACTAGGTACAATTTATTTAGTTTAAGGGTTGTTGCCACCCCCAAGACTGACCTTCGTGTGCTTCTAGTGGTGTTTATGTTTGTAGTAGACTATTAGGACTGTTAGAGAATTGCACATGAAACTTATTTTCCACTCCTTTACGAGGTACAGTTTATTTAGTTTAAGGGTTGCTGCTACTCCAAAGACTGGCTTTAGCACAACATTGCCTGAGAGAAGTTTTGAAGGAAACTATTAGAAGATTGCATGTGAAAATTTTAAAAACTGTGCATCGTGGCGTTTGTGAACTATAATGTTTATCAGTATAGGGGTTGCTGCCTTTCCCAAGACTGGCTTTAATGCACCGTTGCTGGTAAATATTTTTATATTAAGTTATAGGATTGCATGTAATAATTTAAAAATTTTTACATGGCACCGTTTACGAACTACAATTTCTTTTAATGTAGGGGTTACTTTTACCCCAAAAGCTGGCTCTCACGCCCCGTTACGTGTGCTTATTTTTGTAATAGTGTGTTGGATGATTTTATGTTAAAACTATAAAAAAATTTAGTCAGATACAATTTATTTAGTTTAGGGGTTGTTGCCACCCCAAGACTGGCTTTGGCTCACCATTGCTAGTAGATGATTATCTAATAGACTCTTAAACAGTGCATGCGAAAATTTTTAAATTCTTCTAACGAGTCGTTTAGGAGCTTAACATTTTTTTAGCATAGGGGTTGCTGCCGCCCTCTAGACTGACTTTGGTGCAACGTTGCTGACTGATGATTTGTAATGTACTATTAGAGGATTGTATAAAAATCTTAAAAAATTTCTGTTCCGTTATTTACGAGCTACAATTTTTGTAGTATAGGGGTTACTGCCACCCTCAAGACTGGCTTTTGTGGACCTTTGCTGATGGATGTTTCTACTATAAACAATTGGAGGATTGGATGCAAACGTTTTGAATATTTTCTATCGCGTTATTTATGAGTTATAATTTATTCAGTGTAAGGGTAAAGATACTCCTTAAGTATGGTAAGGGAGAATGATGTGCAGAATTATAAGTACCGATGTAGTCAGACACAATTTGCAAAATTCGAAATCTATATGTAAATATTTGTAATAAAATATTTAAATTATATTTTCTAAGCTTTACAAAATCGTTACTAGAAAACAGTAAATAACATCATACAAATGTAGAAATATGATAGGACATCATTTATACAATTTTGCAACCCAAGAAATAAGCAAAAAATTAATAAATCTCCTCAAGTACAAGATATATATTAGTAGATAAAAGTTTGCATTCTCTGAAACTATACGGATGCAGATTCTACATATCTATTCCTTGCCCTATCATCTAAGCAGACTAACTGGCACCATGCTATGTTACCATTTAGCGATGTAAAAATGATATCATAATAAAATATTACATATATTAAAATATATTCTGTGGCGCCCTTAACGGAAAAATCGCTAGACTTAAACTGTACGATTTCTGTACATTTTCCTATCAATTTTAAAGCCACTTTGCATTTCTTAAATATTTAAAATAGAAATTTGTACAAAAACTCAAATACTTTGGTGTATTCCAAATCCTACCAATTTAGGTCTTCTTCCATATAAATATCTTAGCCAAAGAAATTCCATGTCAATAACGCCAAAAAGTTAAAAGGTTTATCTTGCGTCCGATATACGGTAGTAAGTTTACAAAGGACGCAAGTTTATATAACCCAACCGAATAAATGTATAATGAAAAGAGACAGGCTGCTTTCGGTGCGATGAAGGAATTCTTTGTCCTTTCACATTTATTTTCTGCAACATCTGAAGTATGGCTATAAAATTTTATGACGTATTTGTGGAAATACATACGATAATCAAATAATGAAGAAAAAAATCGTGACCGAGATATAGGATTTAGTGACTTTTCGTTACTTTAGCGACCGCTAAATAAAATTCGTGTCTTTTTCATGACTTTCGTGACTTTTCGTGACAGTAGACACCCTGTAATATTATATAAATTACATCGCAACTGCGCATGTAGCTACAATATTTTACAATTAATCATTTTTCAAGAATACTTAATTTATAAAGGTATGGAAATATATTACAACCAAATTTATACATTTTATATTTTTCTTACAATAAAGTGAAACAGGTTAAAGTAAAAAGTAAACACATATATGCTACAAGTACATATCCTATAACTAAAGTTCATTCAGAAGAAATACAGCTTAATTAAATATATCGGTTAACGTTTGATTCCAGGTAGCATAAAAAGGAATTCTTAATATCCTTAAACGAGTTTTTGGCATTCTTTCTACAAATGATTGCACTACGTCTGGAATGGTAACAATTTCAAATGCAAGCAAATGTGAAGAAGAAAAACGAATAAGCGCTCTTTCCTCAAAATATGATAATAATTGTGAAACTTCGCTGTCTCTAAACCTACGCCCCTGAGCCAACATTTCACCTAGTTCCACCAACTCCAATGTTATACACCACACAAAATGGGATAAACTACTTTCCAATCTTAGCACTCCTCGTCGGAGAGCATAATTACTAATATGAGTTGAACAACAATAAAAGGGAATAATAAGGAGCTTTTTGATATTCCTACAAGCACTCAAAGCATCATCAAAACCCCATTTAATTTCAAAATTAATCATCTCAAGCTCCTCCATATGAGGCATGATTCTCACGACATCTAGAATTTCATGTGCATAGCAATTACCTATACATTTTTCTAGACGAAGCTTCTTAAAATTAGAAAGTTGAGCTAAAATATTACGCCCAAATGATCGTGCAAAGTTTGTGCACTCTCCTAAACCCAATGACTCCAAATCTTTAAGATCGGCAATGACTTCAATATTAAGTTTGTATAAACCTTTAATTGAAGTAAGAGATAAATGCCGGAGTGTTGTAAGCTCTGCGAGTGCACCTAAGCCCGAATTAGGTGTAAATCCAGATGTTGATTTCAGGCACAATTGTTTTATATCCTTAAGACATACTAACGGATCTAGATTTATAGATGCACATTTAATTGCCACAGCATTTAGAACTTCCAAGTTTGGATTGCTTTTAGCAATCTCTTCAATTACTACTGCTGGACAACAATCAAGCTCAATTGTTTTTAATGTGTACACTTTCGTAATATTTTTGTTAAATTTAACCCAAATGTTTTCAGTATTTCTAGACAAAAATATTTTGCGCAAATCTAAGTGTACTGTTCTATGTTTATGTAATGCATTACATAAACCCGTAAAATTATGAATTGGAGAATTATTCATTCGCACCGTTTTCCATAATAAAGGACTGTTTGCGATATCCGACCATATAGTACAAACACGCATAGCATTTAGTAAGTCCTGCATCTTAAGATACCTAAACACATAAAAAAGTATATTATATGTAAATGCAGCATTCTGAAGGTAGTTTATTGATGATTTGGAATTAGGCTTCTTTTTCTTTGGAGGGGTAATCCTGAAATAATAAATTTTGAATTAGATTACACTTTATTACACTCCTAAACTCAAATACACAAAACAGAAATAGTGATGTTGGAGGCTTTCACAGCCGGAGCCACTGTAAATATATATGGTTCTGTGTTGGGACCGTGTCATTTTATAAAATAAGGTCGACGTTTCACCAACTTTTGTAAGGAGCTTCATCAGGACAAGAAAAGAAAATGAAAATAAATAATAAAAATAATAATAATAATAAAGATAAGAATGATAATATTAAATAGTGAAATTAAAGTGTAAAGAATATGTAAAATTACTTCTGAACTAACAGACTCACCAGTCCATTTAAGCCAAAAGGTGTCTTGTGGCAAAGTAACTGTTACTTTGCCACAAGACATCTTTTGGCTTAAATGGGCTGGTGAGTCTGCTACTTCAGAAGTAACTTTACATACCTTTCACACTTTAACTTGACTACTTAATATTATCATTCTTATCCTTATTATTATTATTTTTATTATTTATTTTCATTTTCTTTTCTTGTTCTGATGAAGCCCCATACAAAAGTGGGTGAAACGTCGAACTTAGTTTATAAAATGATACGGTTCAAACCCGGAACCAGAAATATTTATAAAAACAGGAATAGGATTGTAGGAACTTTTTACATTTCCTCATCCACATTCTTAATCAATAATAAACTATCAGATACCTACAAGGTTCTCACATAAATAAACCAGACTAATCGTAATGTAGACAACATGAATCAATGAGAAAGTATCAAGCAAAGTAATCGCATACCTTGTGATACCACACAATACCGGTTTTATCTCAATATACCATTTAGGTTATGTTTAACCTTTGATTGAAGTGTTACTAGTCATAGCTGTTTCACTAGAAGTATGTTAAGATTTTCTGATTGATGTACAATAAATGACCACAAATGATAGGAAGCACACAAAAGCAATCGAAAATGAAGGCAACATTAACAGTTGTTTCCAATATCAATGGTGACGTCATGATTGAACGGGTTTCTAAGACTGGCATAATTAGTTACCACTATTACACTTGAATATTATACAAGCTTCAAGAATGAATAGATACAAAAAAAGAAGTTAGCTTTGTGAAAGAAGAAAAGTCAAACAATATACCAGCACATAATGGAGCTTTCGTACAGTTTCTTTTTTACCAATAGGCCTGTTTTTAAACAACCTCTATCATTACTGGGCGAAGTTCCTGTTGAATTCTATTTATTTTCTACTATGCAAACCATGTTGAAGAGAATTACTTTTGAGCGTCAATTGGTAAAGAAACAAATAGAAGAACTATGGAATGGTGTAACACTAGATGATGTGAAACACTTATAAACACCGAAAAATACAAATGCAGTAGTTTGTAAACAAGTGATAATTCGTTACGTTATCCTTCATGTTAATTATACCATGTTCGCAACAACATGTGCAGGACATAATAACAGACTATAAATGCATATAATGTATGTAGCTAACATTAGAGCATCTGATAGTGGGGTACAGTGCAAAGAATCGCTTAGGTTGTTTGCATGTAAGTTCCTCTTGCTGATTGGAGTTAGTGGGGTAATTAATTTGTAATTGATATATTACCATTTTAAGCATGGGTGTAGGGCAAATATTTTTTTACCAAGGACGGCAAACTATTTTGGTAGTATTTTATTTGCAAAAAGTATAATAAATATTTTAAATAGTTTCAAACATTTAAATGTAATTTTATTAATTGTTAGTTGCTTAAATTATGAGGCAACATGTTTTTACTTCACCGTTTATAAATTAAATTTGTTGTAATAAGATGGCCTGGTGCGTCGTGATGTCACATTCTCCAAGTTTGTACATACATGAACAAGTATGAACACAGTTCGAGTGACACCACTACTATCAGTAAAATAAGTGTATTAAAAAAACAACGCAAGGTAGATTTATTTGCTTATTTATTACATTATTCCAAAAACAAAATGTCTATAACAATTGGAACAGGAACAAAAACATGTAAAAAATTACTACAAATTTATAGAAATACAATTTTAGACAAGCTTATAAATATTTATAAAAAACAAAATCTTTCAAGGAGTCAACAGTGCAGTTGTGGATATTAATTTGTGTATTAATTTTATAGTATGCCTCACAATTGATAAAGTGAAGAAAATTTCAATTTTTTTGTTCTAGGTGTCGGGAGACAAGAGAATTGAGGGTTTTTAATTGCTGTCCGTGGAGTGTTATATTGAAACAATCTCCGGATATTACCACTAGTAATTTGCTGTTTACAAATCTTACGTAAAAACAACAATAAGATATATTGTTTACGACCAGCAAGACTTTGAAAACTATGCCTTCTCAGCAGAGCATCATGTGAGTAACTAATTGGCGGATAAATTCCACCAGCTTTAAATGATAAAATTTCAAGGATTGCTTCACTGCTTCAATACGTATGAAATAGTGAGTAAGTAAGTAAGTAAGTGAGCGAGCAAGCGAGCGAGCGAGTCAGTGAGTCCGTGAGTCAGTGAGTCAGTGAGTCAGTGAGTAAGTGAGTCAGTGAGTAAGTAAGTGAGTAAGTGAGTAAGTGAGTAAGTGAGTAAGTGAGTAAGTGAGTAAGTGAGTAAGTGAGTAAGTGAGTAAGTGAGTAAGTGAGTAAGTGAGTAAGTGAGTAAGTGAGTAAGTGAGTAAGTGAGTAAGTGAGTAAGTGAGTAAGTGAGTAAGTGAGTTAGTGAGTAAGTGAGTAAGTGAGTAAGTGAGTAAGTGAGTAAGTGGGTAAGTGGGTAAGTGGGTAAGTGGGTAAGTGGGTAAGTGGGTAAGTGGGTGAGTAAGTGAGTAAGTGAGTAAGTGAGTAAGTGAGTAAGTGAGTAAGTGAGTAAGTGAGTAAGTGAGTAAGTGAGTAAGTGAGTAAGTGAGTTAGTGAGTTAGTGAGTTAGTGAGTAAGTGAGTAAGTGAATAAGTGAATAAGTGAATAAGTGAATAAGTGAATAAGTGAATAAGTGAATAAGTGAATAAGTGAATAAGTGAATAAGTGAATAAGTGAATAAGTGAATAAGTGAATAAGTGAATAAGTGAATAAGTGAATAAGTGAATAAGTGAATAAGTGAATAAGTGAGTAAGTGAGTAAGTGAGTAAGTGAGTAAGTGAGTAAGTGAGTAAGTGAGTAAGTGAGTAAGTGAGTAAGTGAGTAAGTGAGTAAGTGAGTAAGTGAGTAAGTGAGTGAGTGAGTAAGTGAGTGAGTGAGTGAGTGAGTGAGTGAGTGAGTGAGTAAGTAAGTGAGTGAGTGAGTGAGTGAGTGAGTAAGTGAGTAAATCATCTGGGGTAAAAGATTCCGGAGTTAAAATAGTCGCCCATTCGGATCTCCGGGAGGGGACTACTTCGGATGATGCGATCGGAAAGTTAATCTGTAGGTTAGTTCAGAATAGGGAACAATGATGGTACGCGTCTAACCAGTTCTAGGACTGAAGACCTAATGATGATGATGTGATTCCTTGAGGAATAGCAGGGAACCCTTAATTGTAATCTTGCTAGTAATTCCGAACTATCAACTTTGTAATGAAAAAGCTTATATAGAAATGTAATAGAATATAATTCACTTCTAAGCTTTAGAGAGTGCATGCTGAATCTTGAGAGAAGTTCATTATAAGGAATACCTCTTTCTGGATAAATACCGTCTAATTTAAAAGACAAATATTTCAAAAATTTCCTCTGAACAGATTCAATTTGGGATATATGTATTTGGTAATAAAGAGCCCATACAATGGATGCATATTCTAATTTAGATCTTACCAATGCTTGATATAGCAATATAAGAGTTTTATGATTGTTAAAGTTTGCCGAGTGTCTTATAATAAATCCTAGTTTCTTCACACTGCTAGATACCATTCTGTTTATGTGTTCATTAAATGTTAATTTCTTATCATAGTAGACACCCAGGTCCTGCATAATGTCAACTCTATCTATAGTCTCCTTATTAATAGTATAATTGAATATGATTGGCTTTTTCTTTTTTGTGAAACTTACAATTCTACATTTCTTAACATTTCAGTTCAGCATATTAGCTGCGCACCATTCACCCATTCTTAGTAGTGTAGATTGTAAGGCCTGACAGTCACGCAAATCCCCAATAATAGAATAAATCTTAAGATCATCTGCAAAGCATAAGGTTATAGAAGACAAAGCATTCAACAAATCATTGACATATACTAAAAATAAGAACAGCCCTAAGATAGATCCTTGCGGCACTCCTGATGAGGAAATATATGTAAATGATTCATAACCACCATAAGCTACTTTCAGCTGACAATTTGTTAGGTAAGAAGAGTAGAGCATTATCAACTTTGGATGCAGACCTAAGTTGTGAAGTTTGATTAGCAGGATGTTAAGATTTACTTTGTCGAAGGCCTTTTCAAAGTCGGTATGTATAAGGTTAACTTGCTGGTGATTGTCAATAGCCTGGATAAGAAGTTCAGTTAAAGTTATTAAATTTGTTGTGGTTGATTTTTTCGGTAAGAACCCATGTTGATGTGGTGAGAAGTGAACTTGGTAATAAGGCATTGTAGACAACAGTTTCAAATATTTTTGCAAAGTTAGAAATTATTGCAATTGGCCTATAGTTAGTGATATTTGAGGTTTCACCAGACTTGTGCACTGGGCAAATTTTAGTTAATTTCCATATAGTTGGAAATTTAGAAGTTAATAAAATTAGATGAAATAATAATTTGAGGGGATATAAAAGAACAGAACTGCAGTCATGTATGAGAAAGCATAGCATTTGACCTAACCCACAAGTTGATTTGTTTATTAATTTCTTTATGCCATTTCAATTTCTTTTCTAATATGGACAGTATGCTTACAGTGTTGATACAATGAGGTACACTTTCAAAAATGAGAGAAGGAAGGTTAGGCAGTTCATAAGTTGACCTAAAATAAATGGCAAAGCCATTGACTATATCTTGGCCATTATCAAATTCATCAGAATTGAGAGTCATAGAGCCTGGAATCCGTGACTTCTGAGATTTGGAACGAATGAAATTCCAGAATTCCTTGGGATCATGTCCTATATTTCTTTCCACTTTTGTAACATAATTTGCATATGCTTTTTTATATCGTTGCGTAGAGAGGTCCGAAGTGTACAGAACTGTTGCCGGTAGTATGTGGAGGAAAATTTTTTGTGTTTCTTCCAAAACTGTTGCTTGAGTTTTAGTTCTTGAATAATTTGTGGAGTAAACCACGATGGAAAATTCATTTTTCTATTAGAGAATGTAGGAACAAATTTTTGAAATAAAGTGTATATGATTTTGTAGAAGATTTCTACGGTTTCATCTACATTCTGACAATATTCAAGATTTGACCAATCTGTTACTTGTAAGGCAGCATACAACCCAATAAGATTAGCCTTGCAAAAATTAAAGTTAGGCTGAGGAGTATAATTAAAGTTGTGTTGTTTATGACAAAATAATTTAATAGTCGTTGCAAGTACTGGATGATGACTGTCTTCAGCTAAAAAGGGAGAGCAAGCATTCCAAACTTTTAAGGTTACATTAGAAAATACTAGATCTAGCATTCTGCCATTGAGATTTTTAATTATATTATATTATGTTAAGTTAAGAAAGGGCACATAATTAAATAATAGATCCTTCCTTCTATCAAAAGCAAAGTCTGCTACATCTGTGCTATAGGATGGAATGTTAAAGTCGCCTAATAATAGCAAGTTAGAATTAAACATACAAGGCATACTTTCTAGTAATTCTAAAAACAAAGCAAACTTATCATACTTTAATCTAAGTTAATTACACTTAAACTAATATTATTCAACATTACTTTACATCCTACTACATCAATTTCAGAAATAGCATCATTCACAAAAGCGAAGTTGAGTTTAGAACTAGAAAACTTATTGGATATAGCTAAAACTACTCCACCGCCACGAGAAACATTTCATCAATCAATCACGATCACATTATATAGTTTTGCGGACACCATTCACTATCACTAATCCCTCCACGAAACCAAGTTTCTGAGATAGCTATTATATAATAATCACTATTCAGAATGGATAAGAGACAGTCAGTTAATTTGGATTGCATTCCCCCAGGATTTTGGTAGTAACAAGTTAATATAAGTGGAATTTTGCCGTTGGACTTATTTAGTTTAAATTCATAGTAGTACTACTAGTTTTAATAATTTTAGGAATACCCATAATATATCTGCTCACCCTCTTTTATACGTTCATCTAATAGTTTCTTTAAATTGCGATAGTGATCTATTTGTAATGGTGTACGATCTGGAGACATAAATACATTTTTGTATACTGCAATGTTTTTAAGATATTTAGACTGACATAGTAAATTCATCATTATTTCGCGAGTTCGAAAAATAACCTTTAATGGTCTAGGATTAAGTCTGTTAGCTACTGGTTGGCCTAATCTAATTATTTTTACAATGTTGTCGGCAATATTAAGTTCCTTTAGTGAGGAGCAAATTTGTTTTATGTATGCCTGATCAAAATAAGTTTTTTGCAATGATTCATCACTTGATTTTATATTTACATTATCTTTTATGAGCAAGTTATTTTCTGGAGCTCCAAATATTAGTAAATTGCATTTGCGCTTATCCCTTTCCATCACTTCAAAATTATACTCTCCTGTAGTTGGGAGTGATCAACATCACTGGGCACTGCTTGCACGGGGATCTTTTGATGTAAATTCGCGTAAGCCTCCACTTGAGTGGTAAGTTTCTCCACTTTCTAGATTAGAGAGGGTATCTGGAGTATGCAAGTTTCACAATCCAAACAATAAAATTTTAGTGTACGCTTTTTCAAGGCCAAACATCTCACCTCTGATGCTGAAAGATCTGCACATTTATGGCAGAATTGCTTTTGCAACCATCACAGGGATGACATAATTGTTCATCAAATTTTTTAATACATTTAGAGCACTGGCTCATATTGATTTATTATATTATATTATAAAAAAGGATATTTATTATATTGTTACAGTGTGTAAAAAATTGTTAAAAATTAGAAACTTGTTATTAATATTCCTCTTCACACTTTATATAAATACTGTTAAACAATTATACAATGTGTAAGTATGAAACATGATGAACATAGTGGGATTCCTATAAAATAACAGCGCATTCAAGAGTAGACCTTAAGTAGGTATTAAAAAAGAATCAGAGTCTCATTATTTAAGTAACCTCTGCTGTTTCTTGTAATGAAATCAATCATTTTGCAAGCTTAACGTATAATATTCTGAATATGCTCAGCAAATGACAATTTATGATCAAATATCGATTAAAAATAATTTTCGTTCATTTATGTCTAGGCAACGAACACATTTGAATTTAAATACAGAGAACACAATAAAGGACATTATTTTCACAATATTCAAGTAAAATTGTGAATGAAGAAGTGATAATAACGGCTTCTAAAATTAATATAAATTGGGGACCTGTTGATGGCACTTCATTGAAACAGTTTGATTTCACAGTAGATCAAACTGGTATAAAACCAAAACTTTATGAATATTATATCAACGAGTCATATGACTTTATGTAATATTAAGAAATCCAAAGCCTATGTGAAAAGTTGTGCACCAATTAATAACAAAGAAATGGAAAAACGTTCTATGCATTATCGTGTGCATGGGAGTAATGCAATAGCCGCCTCTAAATGCATTGGTGTATCAAAATTCTATATTCCAATAAAGTTGAAAACGTCAAGCCAAGAAATCGATTTTAACAGCTATTGCAGATGACACTTTAACAATAACAAAGGTATAAGTTTTTTTGACAGACTCTGAAAGTTGACACTATTGATGAAGAAACTAACAGAAAGATTTCAAGAAGTTTTTACGCTTCACTTTTCTATATGCATTAACGAAACGTTAGTTCTATTCCGTGGGCATCTAAAGTTCAAACAGTACATAAAAAATAAAAATATAAATTTGGCATGAAGGTGTACAAGTTGTGATGTGCCCACCATAATAAGTTAGAAACAATTACTTTAATGTTATTACAAATATGTCATGTTGTTATTTTAGCGAATCAGGTATTTGATTTATTAAATGTTAAGTTCAAGTTAATATATTGTGGTTGTTTCGTTTATATTATATATATTATATATAATAACCACTTAATTATTCTGCACTTAGAATTTGTTAATCATTTACCTCCGCCCGGAATTCAATTTTCATTCCATTTTCCGTGTCATTACTTCAAGCATCGCCACTAAATGCCGTGATAAAAATAAACTATGCTACACACGTGCAAAAACATCTTATCACCGCCATGAAGAAGACAAACAGCATTGCACGATCGTATTCTATGCTAGATGGACGCAGTCAAAGTTTTATATTATCGATTTTCGCACTAAACGGTATTATCTCCCCGTGAACGCGATATACGCGACACAACGACAGTTGGTAGCGCTATTCCAATAAGTGGAAATTAACGCGCATATGTCAATGACGTCACACAATAAGCAAATTTAATTGAGCAATTACGCAATAAATATCAAATTCGCAAACAGATCGTGAAAAGTTAATACTTACATGAATAAGTCCCGCTTCCTTCCTGGTTGCTAGGACCCCCTTCCGGGTTATTTAAAGATGGTGACTGCTCGGCTAACTCCTAGCGGGGCTCCCTGGACTCGTTCGTGGTAGGGTCGTGGACTACTCCAAGGTCGTATCAAAATTCCTATATGTAGCGGGAACGATAAGGAACAGGTAAAGACAAACAAAGATAAGCAAGGGAAATCTACATAATAAAAATAAAAATACGATACCAAACACGACAACTGCACTGCTCGAAGTTCAGAGGCAAAAAGCCACGTTCAGCGTCTCCCGGAAACTTCCCCACTCTTCCTTCGCCACTCGCGTCGGCGCGAAGTTCGTCCAACCCACTTCTGACGTGACGGAAATACGCGCACAAAGTCTTTGAATTTTATGGCGCGAAAACTCCCGCATTTCAAAACTAAACAAAAAGTCTAGTGCCAAATTGTGGCACGTAACAACGGTTGCAATAATCGTTTTCCGTTGAACGGACATAAAGCTACTTGTGTTACGCATTGTTAGAACTCGAAAGGTAAGTGTTTGAAGGCATCATTTTGTGTTTGTTTATTATCATTTATTTTTATTTCGTCTATTTGTTCACTTTCTCTATCTCTCTAACTATCAAAATCCCGCCACAATAATTAACATGATAATGCCAAGCCGGATGTGAATGTTATCACGGATTCTAAATGTTAATAAATTTCACATAATCATCATACCGCTTATCAAAGCATTTGATTAGTTTAATAACTTTGCTTCACTTTGTTTGAGTTGTTTATAAGTTTTCTTGCTATCGGATTTGGTATCAGAATTTGCACGAGACTATATTTTGTTATCGCCGCATTGTCTTTATTTTAGTTCACCGAAGTTTGTTGCTATTTCATCGGCCCTTTTGTACCTGCTTAATTTTAATCATAACAAACAGACTCAAAAAGGCATATTCTATAAGAAAAACGCAAATTAACTCCCTTCAAGAGAACTTTGAAATCGCTAACAAGACTGTGGTTGAACCCAGTGTTTTAGAACTCTTTTAGGCTCAATACACGTCGATCGACATCTTTAAGGAAAATTTTGAGCAACATAATTTCATTATTGGTGAAATCGCTTCGGTTGAAGGCGCATATAATCAAATTGAAATAGAGGATTCAATCAGAAAGCGTTTCGATAATACCTTTTTTCTTGTTAAAGCCGTCTATTTCAAGTTATTTCCAATCAATGCCTCCCGTGTGGAAGGTGAATCCGCACCTCCACACAGTGCAAAGTCCAAAATGATCCTACTATCGCTGATTCTCCCTTCATTTGACGGTGATATCAGTACGTTCAAAACCTTTATTGATCGATTTGATAGTCTGGTTTACTATAATGACGACCTCTCCGACGTCGATAAATTTTTCTACCTTCAGTCCGCTTTGAAAAATGCCGCCGTACTTACCATAAAGAATTTTGATCAAACCGCATCAAATTACCCCCTTGCATAAAATAAAATTCGTGCAAAATATCGCAATATTCGCCACATCACTTCTGCTCTTTGGGAAAATATTAGCCAATCCCCAAAATTAAATTCTGACCACCCATCAGGTTTGCAAAAATTAGTAGACACTTTTACCGATAACTTGCAAGCCCTTAAGAAGTTTGATTTGCCTGTAGAGGAATGGGACTTTATTCTGGTGCAAATGATCCTAAATCGCCTGGATGTGCACACTGTCCGCAATTTTGAGTTGCATCAGGATCCCTTTTCTATTCCATCCTATACACAGTCAATTGCTTACTTGGAAAAAACTTGTAAATCTTTATCAAATTTGTCGTTCAATCATAAATCTGATTTAAACAAAGTTGTTTACTTTAACAACATTGCCAGGTCTCGCTCCGCTGTTTCCATGTTAGTCCAGACGAAGTCTAATGTTAATAAATGTCCGCTTTGCAAACAAGATCACAATCTTTACCGCTGTAATGATTTCGTCAAACTTTCTTCTCAAGATCGCTACAACTTTGCAAAAAATCAACATCGTCGCATTAATTGCCTTAGCAATTCTCACATTTTAAATAAATGCAAGTCTACTTTTGCGTGCTGCCAATGTAATCAACGTCATCATTCTTTGTTGCACTTCTACCACATGTCGTCTAAACCCGCTTCCGATACTAGTACCAAGACTTGTTTCAGCTGTGCTCTCGCATCCCCTAAGGTTTTACCTTGTACTAGTTCCGCTATTCAGGACCGCTACATGCCTTCCGCTCCTTCTGCCTCTGAGGAAACATTGACCATGTTGTTTTATTTAATTCCCTCCCTAAAACTTCAGTCGTGTTACTTTCCACAGTTCAGGTAGA
Source organism: Platerodrilus igneus (assembly GCA_036346225.1). Classification (NCBI taxonomy): domain Eukaryota; kingdom Metazoa; phylum Arthropoda; class Insecta; order Coleoptera; family Lycidae; genus Platerodrilus; species Platerodrilus igneus. Next base: position 5,613,141 of record JARFIW010000982.1, on the reverse strand, counting down.
AATCGCTGACCGCTCTGGTTCTTTCCAGAAATTTTGCGGTTTACTCGATTCGTGCAGCATGACTTCTTGATTTCGCAAAATAGTGTGAAACGTTTAGGTTCTCGTACTTCTCCACATTCCCTTATCCTTTAGTGGTTTGGCTCTATGCGCTCCACGGCTATACGTGGCGCTATAAGCGTTTCGCTCAAACCAATAGGTGCTTTCTCGCCTATTATTAATTTCAAAGCTGTCGTACTTCCTAGAATTTGTAAAAATTTACCTACTAATATTTCCTTAGAACATTTCAGTCATCTGGTTAACTTCAAGCTAGCTAATCCGCTCTTTGCTCAAACTGGGCTCATTGATTTCTTACTTGGCGAGGATATTTTCCCACAAGTGTTATTAGACGGTCGCAATCAGAGTGCTAGCGATCAACCTGTTGCATTAATACTATTTTTGGATATGTTTTAATGAGAAGCATACCTTCCTCGCCCGCTTCTGAAGTAACTAGCTTGTTTTGTATGACAGATTCTACTTCCCCATTGGAAGATGATGTCGCTAAATTCTGGGAAGTCAAAGCTGTCCCCGCCGTTCAACCTTTTTTGCCAGAAAAAACTCTTGTTGAAAAATATTTTGTTGATACGTTTTGCCGCAACGAACAAGGTCGATATGTCGTCTCACTGCCGTTTAGAGATCAAGAACCATTTTCTCTAGGTAGTCGTGATCTTGCCTTGCAACAATTTGTTGCTTTAGAAAATCGTCTACTTAAGCAACCTCGTGTTTACAAACACTACGTTTCGTTCATGCGTAAATATCTGGATTCTCAACGTATGCAATCTGTTGTTGGTGGGTCTCAATGGGAATTTTCTTATTACATCCCGCATCATTGCGTTGTGAAACACGAACAATCTGTTTTCGATTTTACTTTAGGTCTGTTTGATGCAGCTCCAACTTCTTTTCTATTTTGTGCTAATCTAAAAAGTTATATACACCATTCACAACCTAAATTTCTAATAATCTGACTAATATAGCTTGGTATAGGTCTTCCTATACTCTTCTATCTTTTTCTTATCTACCTGGCTCTACATAGGTATTAGCAACCTGGTGGTTGTTCAAGAACTTTAACATGGTTACATGATTCCCATTTATAAGGAAATGAAATATTACCAGGTTATCCCCTCCAAAAAAGGAAAAGTGTTAAATTATATGTTATGGTAAGGTTTAAGCAACGAATCGCTACTAACATGCCAGACCGCTAATTGTGAGTTATATCATCAAGACGTTTATTAAGTTATATGTTATGGTAACCATTTCGAATAGACCAGCACCTTGACGAAGTTCTTCTTGTTCACTAGAACATGTGAAATGACTTGCGTGTTCTACTGAGCTAAAGAGCCAAACTACAGGTCCAACCAAAGTAGTAGGGTCGTTAGTGAGGAACCAGACTAAGACAGGTCCCCGAAAGAGGGCAGCAGCTCTTTTGGTACTTAGATTGGCAGAGACTATAGGGGTCGGTATGGCAGTCTACGACGCACTACCGCGATGTGGAAGGCAACGGGAAACCACCACATTACCTCCCAAGTACACAGCGTACTTAAATTGAAATAAATATGATGGCATTCTCTGGGGTAAAAGATTTCGGAGTTAAAATAGTCCCTCATTCGGATCTCCGGGAGGGGACTACTTCGGTGAATGCGATCGGAACGTCTAGAATAAAAGTCGGGAACATTTTGTGAGTCGGAGCGTAGAATGTTCGAAGTATGAAGCAAGTAGGTAAGCTAGAGAACCTAAAAATGGAAATGAATAGATTAGCACTAGACATAGTAGGGATCAGAGAAGTTCGGTGGCCAGAGGCGGAGGATTTTTGGAGTGGAGACTTCAGGGTAATTCATGCAGGAGCAGAGGACGGAAATTTGGGTGTGGGAATAGTTATGCGAAAAAGGATAGGACACTGTGTAGAAAATTACTTACAAAAAAAACGAAAGAGTACTCATGGTTAGATTAGAATCTAAACCGGTACACACAGTAATAATACAAGTACACATGCCAACTTCTAGCTACAGTGACAAAGAGGTAGAAGCAATCTACAAAGATATCGAAGACATATTAAGATACGTAAAAGAACATGAAAATTTAATAATTACGGGGGTTTTGAATGCAGTGGTAGGTGAGGGTAGGGAAGGAGAGGTAGTAGGTTTATTTGGTTTAGGCACAAGAAACGACAGGGGAAATAGACTGGTAGAATTTTGCGACAAGAACAATTTAATCATCACAAACACATTATTTGAACATCATGCTAGAAGACGATATATGTGGAAGATGCCAGGAGATATAGAAAGATATCAAATAGATTACATTCTTGTTAGACAACAGTTAGGAATCAAGTAAAAGTCTGTAGAAGCTACCCAGAAGCAGATATAGACACTTCACAACATCGTAATTATGAAGGCCGCGCTTAAATCTAAAAATGTGAAAAAAAGAAATGGAAAAAGGCACTAACTTTGAGAAACTAAAAGATAAAGATATTCAAGAGAAATTCAAAAAAATATCAAATCAATTGCTGAAAGATATCGGGAAAATATCTGACACCAAGGAAGTAGAAACAGAATGGAATAACATTAAATCCAGCCTAGACATGGCGGCTAGAGATATTTTGGGGTATACACAAAAAGAAAATAAGAAACCATGGATAACAAAGGATATCCTGAATTTAATAGAAGAAAGACGAAGGTACAAAAATAAATAAATGAAACAGGAAAACAGAGATACAAAGCCATAAAATGGGAAATTATTCGCAAATGCAGGAAAGCTAAAGAACAATGGATAGATGAAAAGTGCAAAGAGGTACAAACTAAAATGGAAGTAGGAAAGATAGACGAAGCATACAAACTAACTAGAATCAATTTTAGAAATATAAAACTGTATAGCAAAAATATAAAAGACGTGGGAGGAAACGTCATTATAGAAAATGTAGAGAAAGCGGGTAGATGGCAAGAATATATACGGAATTTATATGCAGGAGAGGAACTAACATCATTAGAACAGGAATCAGACATTGAAAATGATGACTTGGGATATCCTATACCTAGAGATGAGTTTGAATTAGCATTAAAAGGTCTGAAAAATGATAAGGCCGGGTACAGATAAGGTGCAAACAAAAACTCTAAAAGTCGCTGAACAAGTAGTAACAGAACGTCTCCTCCAACTTGTAAGCTATATGTACGAGACAGGCGAGATACCCATAGATTTCAAACGTAACATCATAGAAACTATACCAAAAAAGAAAGGTACGGATGGATGTGAAAATTTTCAAGCAATAAGTTTGACAGCACACGTGTCAAAAATATTAAATAGAATTGTGCAAAGACGAATAGAAAAACGAGCGGAAAAGATACTAGGAGAAGACCAATTTGGGTTTAGGCGAAACAGGGGAACACAGAAGGCTATTTAAGCTCTAAGAGTGATAATGCAGAAAACAATAGAAAAAGGAGAAAGCGTGTATATAGTGTTTGTAGATCTGAAAAAGCATTCGACAATGTAAAATGGAAAAAATTGTTTGAAATACTCAAAAAGATTGGAATGAGTTATAGGGATAGACAAATAGTATATAGCTTATACAAAGAGCAAACAGCAGTAATAGAATTAGAGCAGGAATGTAAAGAAGTATGAAAATTAACAAAACTAAAACTAAAGTTCTAGTATGCAAAGGTGGGGAAAATAAATCAAAAACAAGAATACAAGTATGTAACATGAACTTACAAGAGGTTAAGGATTTCTGCTACCTAGGAAGCCAAATAACGCAAAATACGAAAAGCACAAAAGATATAAAACAAAGATTAGCACAAGGTCGTGCTACATTTAACAAGAAAAAGCAACTACTGTGCTCAAAGACCACAAACATAGAAACATGGAAAAGATTGCTTAAAACATATGTGTGGAGCACAGCACTGAACGGCCGTGAAGCCTGGACAGTAGGAGAAGCGGACAAGAAAAAGGTAAAAGCCTTTGAAATGTGGTGCTATAGACGTATGATGAAAATATCATGGACAGACAAAGTTAAGAACGAAGAGGTACTAAAAATGGTAGGGGAAGAAAGAAATATGTGGAAAACGATAAAAAAGAGGAGAGATAGGATGATAGGCCACATACTACGGCATGAGGGAATAGTGCGGAATATATTAGAAGCAGAAATAGGAAAAAAGAGAAGAAGAGGCAGACCTAGGTTAGACTACTGCACACAGATAGTATAAGATGTAGGCTGTAGGAGTTTCAGGGAGATGTGTAGGCTAGCCCAAAATAGAAATCAATGGAGGTACGCATCCAACCAATCCCAAGATAAATAAACTAATGACGAAAAAATAACTGTGCTTAAACATGATGATTATTATAAGTAACTACAAGAATTGGTTGGGCAATATTCTTGAATAATGTTAAGTGTGTGAAAGGATTTACTAGAAAACCATTATTTCGGCAAATGTCTAAGTGTTGGGGATCTTGGTAGCCACAGGTTGCTTAACCCCCTTCACTGAATCTCGGTGAAATAGGACATAAAATTAGAAAACAATAGAAGGGGAACGAGCTGTATACACATGCTGTGTGAGAATTTCAGGGAACTATGTAAGCTAGCTCAGAATATAAATAAGTGCAGGTACGTGTCCAACCAGTTTCGAGACGAAAAAACCTAATGACGAAAAAATAAACGCAGATAAATCTGATAATTAGTATAAACAACTAGTTGTTGGTTGCGAAATATCTGCAACTAATGTTGACTGTGCAAAAAGATATATTGGACAATATATTAAATCAATAAATGGCTAAGTGTAGGGGGAACTTAGCAGCCACAGGCATCTTACCTCCGTTCACAGCCACTAAAGGTCGGAGAAATAGGGTATATAATTGTAAAACAATAGAAAGGGACCGAACTGCATCTAACAAGAGAGAACAGCGCCTATGATGAAAGACAACAAACATAGAAACAAAAAGAAAATTGTTGAAAGCATATGTGTGGATCACAGCACAGTATGCATAGAAAATACGGGCTGTAGGAAAAGCAGACAGAAAAACGGTAGCAGCCTTTTGGAATGCAGTAGTTCAGATGTATGAGGATGATAGCATGGACAGACAAAGTTAATAACAAATAGGTTATAGAAATAGTAGGGGAACAAGGATATCTGTGGAAAAAATAGGAGAAATAAAAGGGCAGAATACGTTCTAAAGCATTTTTGGGAAATAGTATGTGATGTATTACAAGCAGAGATAGGAAACAGGAGGCAGAGGTAGACCTAGTTCAGATTGTGATAGATAGGGACTGTGCAAATTTAAGGAAATGTGTAGGTTAGTTCAAAATAGGAAACAATGAGGGTATGTGTCTAACCAGTTTCAGAACTGAAGATCTAATAATGATCATGTTAAGGTAAGGCTTAAGCAGCGAATTGCTGCCAACGTGCCAGACCGCTAATTAATTGTGAGTTATATCATGGCGACGTTAATTAAGTTATATGTTATGGTAAGACTTAAGCAGCGAATTGCTGCTAACATGCCAGACCGCTAACTAATTGTGAGTCATGTCATGGTGACATTTAGTTAACTGATTTTTATTTTTTTTTGTTTTCGTACTTACTTAAGGTCGGTTTGACGCAGCTCTAAATTCTTTCCTGAGCTAGTCTAAAAAAGTCTATATACCCTTCACAACCTAAATCTCTAATAATGTGACTAATATAGCTTTGTCTAGGTCTTCCTACTCTATTTTTATTTGGAAGTCTATAATCAAAGACCTTACTAATTAGTCCCTCATGTCTTAACTGGTGCCCTATCATTCTATCTCTCCTGACCTTTAATTGTTTCCACATATAGGGTTCCTCACCTATCCTTCTATAAACTTCCTTATTTGTTACTCTATCTGTCCAACTAATCTTTAACATTCTCCTATAATACCAAGCTTCTATCTTTTTCTTATCTACCTCTTTAATTCATTTGGTTATCAGTAAATTCATTAATTTTCAAAAATCAATTTCCTTTTAAAGTCCTATAAATGTCTGTTCATAAAATATCAAATGATAATAAAAACACATCAAAACTCAAATTCAAATAATCACAAATACCATGAAAATATTCACCACTCAACGTTCTGTTCTATCGTACCTGGTTTCTATCTTCTAAATGTGCTCCACAACCTAGCTCCTTGGAGATGCTCCTGTTTAGTAGGTTCCCAGTCCATCAGCTAACTCCCCGGTCAAATTACCATATCTGCCATGCATGCCGCTGTTTACAATTTCCAATCCAAAAATTCCAATCTCCAAAAATTAACTTTTATTATTCAAACATTGCTTTTTTTCATCATCCAAACAATTTCAAATTCTAATACTTCTGTGCACTCCAGTACCAAAATAATAAACTTTGTACTTACATACCACTTTAACGTTTTAACATAAAGAGTCTCTATTAGCTTCTTTCTTTGATTTCATCCATCATTCGTGATAATAGTTACTTTCAAGTGAACTCATGCAATTTAATACAAGTGTATGTAGAAGCTAATAGAGCATCTTTTTGTTAAAACGTTAAAGTGGTATGTAAGTACAAAGCTTATTATTTTGGTATTGGAATGCACGGAAGTATTAGAATTTGACATTGTTTGGATGATGAAAAAAGCGATGTTTGAATAATAAAAGTTAATTTTGGAGATTGGAATTTTTGGATTGGAAACTAAACAGTGGCATGCATGGCAAATATGGTAATTCAAACGGGGAGTTAGCTGATGGACTGGAAACTAGACAGGAGCATCTCCAAGGAGCTAGGTGGTGGAGCACATTTAGAAGATACAAACCAGGTACGATAGAATAGAACATTAAGTGGTGAATATTTTCATGGTGTTTGTGATTATTTGGATTCGAGTTTTGATGTGTTTTATTATTATTTGATATTTTATGAACAGACATTTATAGAACTATAAAAGGAAATTGATTTTTGAAATTTAATGAATTTACAGGTAACCAATGGTTGTAAAGAGGTATAGAGGGTTTATTGATATTTGGTAGTGCAGGAAATTTATATGCACAAGTACAGGGTTTTACTATGAGCTCATGCTAAGACAAAGGGTAATGTAAGGTATGAGGAACGCCTTCTTACTTTAATAAAAATATATGTGTATAAAAGGTTATCAATTTGCATGATTATTGTTATAAAGTTATTGACCTTTATGAATGTACCTAAAGGAATGGTGTTTTAAAATGTACTATGGATCTAATTTAAATAGAGTGTGATATATTTGGTTAATTGAGTTATTTTTGAGTGTGTGATTGGTGTGAATTTCTATTTAGGTTTCAGCATGAGGATATTGAGAGGAAGTTTTGGATGTAACAGGTAAGTGTCAGTATTAATTTAAGAAATTTGAGCTAATAGGAATTGTTGGGAGCAGCCGAGGGCAAGAATCAATGTTAAACATCACAATACTATGTCGACCCAATTTGTGGAGCGTGATTGCATAGACGTTCCATATGGGAAACTACACAGTAATATATATATATATATATATATATATATATATATATAACAAGACAAGTTATTTGCAGTCCGCAATAAGGAATTTGTGTAGAACACAATAAAAAATAAGATGTATCTGTAAATAAACTCTTATGAAAATAATAGGAGCTTATTTACTTATACAAATCGAGCTATTAGTTGTATAGCCATTAACAAAACAATAGCCTTATTATTTAACAAAGGAAGGAAACATCCACTTACCGGTTTCAGCTTCTTTAAGCTTCGTCAGAGCAGATTAGTTTCCAACAACCCTATGAAGTAATCGAAACTATTATACTGATATAATTTCGAAGGAATCTTTATACTATGGCAAAAGTAAATAATATCGCCATCAGGTGGTAAAACAGCAACACTACTAGGCGTGGAAGTACAAAAATTGATCCGAAACTACCTCGTGGTTCTATAGATGGCTATACAAGTAAGTTTGGTCTTTGAGATTTGCGGAATGTTAGAGCAAAATTTATTTGCAAAAATAACAAACCTTCTCGTGGCGATACCCGTTTCTTGCTCTATAAGCAAATCATAATAATAACAAGACAAGTTATTTGCAGTCCACAATAACGAATTTGTGTAGAACACAATAAAAAATAAGATGTATCTGTAAATAAACTCTTATGAAAATAATAAGAGCTTATTCACCTATACAAATCGAGCTATTAGTTGTATAGCCATTAACAAATCTCAAAGGCTAAACTTACTTGTATAGCCATCTATAGAACCACAATGTAGTTTCTGATCAATTTTTGTACTTCCACGTTTAGTAGTGTTGATGTTTTACCACCTGATGGCGATAGTATTTACTTTTGCCATAGTACAAAGATTCCTTCAAAATTATATCAGTATAATAGCTTCGATTACTTCGTAGGGTTTGTTCGTGCTGGTATGACGAATAATATTTTTTGTAAGGTTCATTTTGCGGACTGTATATAGCAGACAAAATTTAAATCAAAACAATAAATATTCACTTACCATCTGTAGCTGACTTCTTGATATGTTGTGATTTAAGATTAAGGATTGATAAACAAAGGAATCACTCGGTTATCTGTACACCAACCACAGGATAAGCACCAAAAAACTAAACTTTTCACTTAAACCAAAGAAACAACAATTCCACAAAAAATTCTAATTTCTACTTAGCGATACGAATGGTTGTTGGTTTGATGGTCAATTCTCTAAAACTACTAAATTGTACTACAGGTTTGAAAGGTGCATACAACAACTTTATTTTATCTAATCAAACCCGAATAAATATAAATTTTAATAAAATAAAATTACATGTGGCTCAAACATACCCCCGACCTTAAAAATATTTTCAGAATCCATCAAAAATGAAATAAAAATAAAAATATTTTAAGCATTGAAATTAACGTAAGTATTACTTTATTATTATAAAATCAAATTTACTGTGAAGGTAGTGGACATAATCTAACCAATGGTCTTTTATAAATTCCAAATTTCGTTCTAACATTAAGAACAAGAACTGTTCCGTCAGCTCTTGGAAATAACTCTTCGATTATACCAACCGGCCATTGAAGAGAGGGTGAATTATCTTGTTTTATAATTACAATAGTTCCTAGTTTTATTGAGGAATCGGGAACATTCCACTTTTGACGCAATTGAAGTTGTTTCAAATAATCACTATGCCAATGTTTCCAAAAACACTGGACGAGGTTGGTCCATACGCTTTTTTCTATCCCATAAACTTATAATGGAGTGGGTTGCTCTGATGCAGGTAATGATGACACAGGGGCAAGCGTCAAAAAATGAGCAGGTGTCAAAGGAATCGGGTCAGCAGGATCACTGCTTAACCATGCTAACGGTCAAGAGTTCAGCAACGCCTCGATCTGATTAAAAACTGTATTTAATTCCTCATAGGATAAAATTTGATAACCTATGACCTTATACAAATGAGTTTTGACAGCCTTTATTTGAGACTCCCAAACACCCAAAAAATGAGGGCTAACCGACGGTTGGAATTTCCATACTATTTTTCGACTCAAAAATTCATTACTCAAAACTTGTTTGAACTCATCAGAATTCATTAAATTATGTAACTCATCCAACTCATTTTGGCACCAATAAAATTGGTCGCGTTATCAGAAAAATACTTGCACACGCACCTCGACGTGATAAAAATTGTTTAAATGGAGCCAAAAATAAATTAGTAGATAAACTCGACACGAGCTCTAAATGTAGGGCTTTTGTTGACAAACATACACAAAGACACAAATAAGCCTTTTGGCCTTTGACTCCTCGTTTCCTAACCAACTTAATATAAAATGGCCCTCCAAAATCTACACCAACGTGCAAAAAAGGTTTTGCTTCAGTAACTCTTATAGCAGGAAGATCCGCCATCATAGAGAATGTACCTCTGGGATTGCATTTAAAACAATGATTGCATTTTTTAAAACGAAAACGTACGGCATTTAGCACTCCAACAATCCAATAATCGCGAGGTAAAATAGCCAACACTAACGAGGGGGCCTGTGTGTAAATTTTGTCAATGACAATTATCAATTAAAAGATTTTCAAAATGATCGTTTCTTGGTAAAAGAAATAGATGTTGTTGATCAAATTCTAAAAGAGAATTTCTCAATCTTCCACCTACCCTAATCATACCATCTTGCAGAAAAGGGCTTAGAGCATGATACTTAGGAGACGCGGGCTTCCCATTTTCTAATAACGAAAACTAACATTAAAATGCTGTTTTTGCACAGTTTCAATCAATACTAATTCCTTTTTCAAATCCGAGACTACAATTATTCCCGACAAAGACAAAATTTTAATAAATCTTAATACGTACACTGTAGAACGAAGTAGCTTGCTCCAATAGGAGCAACAAGAAATTAAAGTTGTTAAAGAGCAATCTTACTGCTTCGTTACTACAAACGTTACTACCTTTTCTTCCGGCAATATTTCTGCTGGAACAGGTACCGAATAAATAGGCCACATTCAAGAATTTAATTTTAACCAATCTGAACCCATTACCCAAGTTTTATTAACAATAAATTGTGATGGTTTCATACCTCTAGACCATCAGTCATTAATATTTTCATTACCTTTTATATGGAACCAATACTTAAGTGGCACTAATTCTTGTATTTGTGCTACTCGATGAGACACAAATGTTTGCCATTTATAAGGAGGGGCGGCGATCCAACTTAAAGCTACTGTTGAGTCAGAAAACGCAAACACCTCGTCAATACTAACGCGCGAAGAGGAACTACCTTTTACAAAATCCAATAATTTGGCTAATAAAACTGCAGCGTACAACTCTAATCTTGGTATTGATTGTACACACATAGACGCTACCTTACTTTTAGCACCTACTAATTTTGTCAAAACATTCCAATTTTGACAAATAGTTTTAAGATATGCTACTGCTCCAAATGAATTAACGCAGGCATCACTAAAACCAATCAAAATATTTTTTGATTCCAATGTAACCCCAAAATGGCGAGGAATGGTAAAATCCCTTAAAAACACTAACTCCCTTTGAAACTGTTGCAATTGACTTGAAATATCACCTTCCGGAACTTCATCCCAATTTAACTTAAGGCTCCATAATCTTTTAATAAACAATTTAATTAACAATGTCACAGGGGATAGGAATCCTAAAGGATGAAATAATCGGGCTACAATCCCGAAATTCTGCTTTTATACTAAAAGTAAAAATATCTAAATTTGGATACCATTGAAGACCTAAAACCTTCAGGCTATCGGCATCAAAGTTAACTATTTTTGGCAAACGCTCCTTTTCAGGAATTTCTTTAAGCAATTCTGCACAATTGACAGCCCATTGTGTTAAATGGAACTGTCCTGATTTAAATAATTTTATTAACTGCAAATAAAGCACCTTCGCATCTTCTATTGAACTCACGCTAGATACTAAATCATCCATAAAGAAATCATGCTGAATTATTTCAGAAGCTAATGGATAATTACTAAATTCATCTTTTGCTAGTTGTTTCAATGTTCGCAGCGCTAAAAACGAAGAACTTTCAACCCCAAAAATAACTGTACTTAAACAACAAGTTGAAACTTCTTAATGTGGACAAAAACGCCAAAGTATTTGTTGGAATTTTCTATAATCAGGATGCATCCCAATTCTAAGATACATTTGATGAATATCGGCCGTAAATGCAACTGAAAATAAACAAAAATTCAGAAATATATTAAACACATCAGACTGCAACTTAGGCCCGCTGTGTAACAAACAATTTAATGAAACATTAGAAGTGGTCTTACAACTTGCATCAAATACGCAACAAATTGGTGTAGAGGCCAAATCTAACTTATATACAGCATGGTGCGGAATATAATAATTTGGGAAAGATAGTGGCCCCTCCACTAGGTACATATACCCATTGTGCAAATATTCTTTAAAATTGCACTATATTTCTCCTTAAATTCAGTAGATTTTTCGAATTTATTCTCTAAAGAATATAATCGCTTCAAGGCAGTAGGGTAAGATTTCCCAAATGTCAAAAGCACTAAACTTTAACGGAAGCGTTACCACATAACGCCCCGAAGGTTCTCGCTAACCGGTAGTCAAATACATTTCTTCACATTCCAAATTCTCAGGATTTTCGAATACCTTCTGTGGAATATCTTCTAATGCCCAAAATTTACTGACTAATTTATCTAATGATGGTTCAACTACAGTGTGAAATGTCTGAATTGGGGTCGATTTGGAAGTAAATATAGGAATTGCTCCCATAATTACGTAACCTAACGTGGTTTCCATGGCAATTGGCGGATGCACCAAACCACAAACTTTTCGAGCACCCAGTAAAAAAGGAAATAGGGTAGCACCAATAATCCCGTCTATTGGGCTAGGTATATTTGGTATATCATCGGCTAAGTTCAAATGAGAATAATCGTCTACAAATGTATGTGCAATTTTATTATTTGGCAATCGATCTGTTATCTTTTGAACTAGTAAAACATCTAAGAAATAATTAACCTTAGAATTGAAACGAGAAACTACAACAGCCGTTGACGTTCCTTAAACTAAACTACTACTGTTACCAATGCCCTTAATGGATCAACTACATGAATGTACATCTAAATGTAACATTTTTGCACATCTTGTAGTCAAAAAATTAGCTTCACTGGAGGAATCTAATAAAAATCTAACTCTATGTCGGTTTCCCATTTTATCAAAAATATATAACCGCAGTTGATAATAAGGTGACAGAATCCTGCTTCACAATTGTGCCAACAGTTAAACAAAACGAAGAAGTACTAGACTGAAATTATTTCAAATCTATCGTGTCCATTTCTGCCTCATTCGATAAATGACTGCTTTCGATGTCTAATATATTGCTAATATTATATTTGCTCTCAATGCCTTCAGCATTCGCCTTTTTCAAACACGGTGTCGTCACAAAATGAAGTAAACTATTGTGTTTATATTTACAAACCTTACACAATAATGTACTTTTACAAAAAATTGACTTATGATTTCCAAAGCAATTAATACACAATCCCATTTCTTTAACAATATTGTATCTTTCTAAGGGCGATCTTTAAAAAAAAACGATACAAAAGTTTTCCTTGAACTAGCCGACATGGCCCAAAGTTGCACTTGTTCTTTGATAAAATCAACAACCTCTTTATATGTCAGAATATCAGTCTTTTGACGTGTATTTTCAAACGTTTTCTAGTTTCATAATCTAATTTACTCCATAACAAATAAGCGTACGTAAAGTCTAACAAATCTTTAATTTCTAATTTTTGTAATGCCTTATATGCTGAATCGCGTTTTTCTAAAATATTATTTAAATTATTAGAAGCACCAGATTGTGCTGGTTTGAATTATAAAATTTGTTCCAAATAACTATTTGCTAAAACACGGGGTTTTGATATTTTTAACAAGAGCGTCCCAAATAATTTTATAATTAGACCCAATGGGAGGTAATCCAGCACAAATGTTTTTAGCTTTTCCTGAAAGCTGCCCAACTAAATAATTTATTTTATCCACGTCATTTAATTTATCGTTAGAATGGATAAGACTTTTGAAACATTCATAAAAAGTTGACCAATCCTAAAAATTACCTGAAAACGAAGGCAACGATATTTTCGGCAAAGATGGTGTAATATGATGTAACATACAGCCTAGTGATGTAGTCGAATTGATCTTTACATCACCTTTCAAAGCTTTTACACGATTATCTTTAGCCACTAATAAAATGTTACAGTACATGTCATCAAAGGCTTCCTGCACTTGGAAATTAGGCACAAACTCCTCATGCAATTGTAATTTAAGTTTGTTAATTAATTGAACAAGTTTTAAATATTCTTTCTGCATGCTTTCTAATGACTCTAATTTGATAACAAATTTTTTTAGAGTATTCGCATTATCTAAATCTCGACTAAAATCATAAAGTTTTGAACTCTCAAAAAATACATTTCCTTTTTCGCTACTAACGCTTTGAGCTGCCTCTCAATCTCATTTCTTTATCCGACATAATTACAACTAATTATTTTGGGTTTAAAGAATAATTAAATTTTAATACCTTATCATATAAACTATTTACTAAATTAAGCAATTACTCGCTTATAAAAATCCAACAAACTAATTTATTCTTTAAATTCCAATTATAATTATCGTGGCAATCCTAAAATTAAGTTAACGCTAAATTATCTATACCTTCAAACCAAAAAACAATCGCGTTTATTATGAATGTCAAATAATTGTGATAATTTTAAGAACACTAAATATGTAACATCCCGGATAGAGTATCAAAAAATGTTCGCACTGGTATAACGAATAATATTTTTTCTAAAGTTCATTTTGCAGAGTGTATATAGCAGACAAAATTTAAATCAAACAATAGGTATTCACTTACCATCTGTAGCCGACTTCTTGATATGTTGTGATTTAAGGTTAAGGATTGATAAACAAAGGAATCACTTGATTATCCGTACACCGATCACAGGATAAGCACCAAAAAACTAAACTTTTCACTTAAACCAAAGAAACAACAATTCCACAAAAATTCTAATTTCTACTTAGTGATCTGAATGGTTGTTGGTTTGACGATCAATTCTCTAAAACTACTAAATTGTACTACAAGTTTGAAAGGTGCATAAAACAACTTTACTTTATCTAATCAAACCTGAATGAATATAAATTTTAATAAAATAAAATAACATGTGGCTCAAACGGGGTTGTTGGAAACTAATCTGCTCTGACAAAGCTTAAACAAGCTGAAACCGGTAAATGGATGTTTCCTCCCTTTGTGAAATAATAAGGCTATTGTTTTGTCAATGGTTATACAACTAATAGCTTGATTTGTTTAGGTGAATAAGCTCTTATTATTTTCATAAGAGTTTATTTACAGATACATCTTATTTTTTATTGTGTTCTACACAAATTCCTTATTGCAAACTGCAAATAACTTGTCTTGTTATTATTATGATTTGCCTATGGGACAAGAAACAGGTGTCGCCACGAGAGGTTTGCTATTTTTGCAAATAAATTTTGCTCTAACATTCCGCAAATCTCAAAGACCAAACTTACTTGTATAGCCATCTATAGAACCACGATGTAGTTTCAAATCAATTTTTGTACTTCCACACTTAGTAGTGTTGGTGTTTTACCACCTGATGGCGATATTATTTACTTTTGTCACAAAGATTCCTTCGAAATTATATCAGTATAATAGCTTCGATTACTTCATAGGGTTGTTGGAAACTAATCTGCTCTGACGAAGCTTAAAGAAACTGAAACCGGTAAGTGGATGTTTCCTCCCCTTGTGAAATAATAAGACTATTGTTTTGTCAATGGTTATACAACTAATAGCTTGATTTGTTTAGGTGAATAAGCTCTTATTATTTTCATAAAAGTTTATTTACAGATACATCTTATTATATATATATATATATATATATATATATATATATGTAGGAATAACCCTTAATATTAATTTAGTAGAAGTAAGTTAAACTTTTAAGATACACCCATGCGTAATAAGAATACAGGATAAGGTTGAGCAAACACCACTGCTATAATATTTACCTGACCTTAAGAACACAAATGGAAGGGAGGCTCATAGCAGGGAATCGTTCATTCGAAGTTGAGCTAAGACGAGATTAAGACGTGTGTCCTAGGGAAAGACGACCCTAGAACATATCTTAAAGACGAATGCTAGATTGAGCCGCGATCTATTTACGTGTATATTAGCTACCTGTATTTATTAATCAAGTGTTTTCAATTCCTTATGTTATGGTTAATTTCGGTGTAGTAAAATTACATGGTTCTAAACATTAATTGTGTTTATACGTACACGGAAACTGTATTATACCTGTTTATTTTATTAAATGCTTTATATGATTACGCGAGTGAATTATCTCAAGAAAGTATAAAAGTAATAAACCCCTGGACAACGTAAAAACAGTCTACAATTTGAGGGCTCGGCCGCGGGATAATTAAAAAGGCTAATACAGCTTTGAAAGACGGAAGACTCTAAACCTGCAGTCGAATAAAGTGGGAAAACCGGTTTATTATCGTCTTCATAATTTAGTGGTCGAACAGCGTACATCTACACATTTTAAGAAAAGCTCCAGGTAATAAACCGTTATTGAAAAGAAGTAAGCAAGGACAACCATACAACATAAACAAGGTAGGATGCATGTTGCTTAAATTTTTTGGTAGCTGTTCAAGGGCGTGCTAATTTAAAGGGTGGTGTTGTTCCTGTAATAATCCAAAAGACGTACAAACATTTTTTATCACTGTTTTGGCATAGCATTTTCGTGCCTATGTGTTTTGTTTTTAAGTTAGCTGATTTTTAAGTATAAGTTAAGATAATATTTGATATTTTACTTAATTTAGGGCCACGATAGGTTTATAAAAAGTTCTCAACCTTGGCTGCTGTCTTTAGACGCGCAATTTTTAAAATTTTTAAGTATTTGTCCCAGATTTCTTTAAGGAGATTATACCTGCATTGAGACTTGCTTTCTTTTTATTAAATTTCTGCAAACTAGATATCGTAATTGCGAATTAATTAATTAATAAAAATAATAGACAGATTAAGAATATTTTTAATAACCTTGACGCATTGTTCAGCGCTTGTCCTGTGTCTTAGTGGCGTGTGTGCAATTAATTTTTTTTTAAGTTTGAGGTAATCATAATTAACCATGTCTACGTTAGGGGATATTACCACAATCAAAAATTTTATTTCGCGCTACATGTAATCTGTTTTGGAAATGAAGGTATACCTAGAAAAGAACGAAAAGCATTGCGTGAATTCACAGGTTTCGAATTCTACAGCAATTCCAAAGAGTACGACGAAAAAATCAAAAATATTACCGAACGATTGAAAATCGCCGATTTAATTGCTATATGTAATATTCTCGACTTGGACTATGATGGCTCGCTTCAAGACGTTACCCACAGAATATGCACTTTCTTAATTGATTTGAAATCTGAAAATGCCGAGTCAGAAGACGAAGACAGAAACGACGATAATGAAAATTCAGACGATAACAGTTCTAAAGAAGAAAGGCTGACAGACGTAGAATTAAGAAAATCTGTAGAATTCCAGAGACGTGAGAAGCAAGAAGGCTTTTTTTAACCTTTCGAGACGTAGAGAACAGTATAAGGCCGTTCTCGGGAAAAGACGAATATCCAATCAAAAGATGGATTGAAGACTTTGAGGAAACTGCAGAAGTCACTGGTTGGAATGAATTGCAAAAATTTATCTTTGCCAAAAAATCATTAAAAGACCTTGCGAAATTATATATTCAATCACAGAAAGGCATTAAAACATGGTCTGTATTGAAGCATAAATTAATTGAAGAGTTTGCTACGAAAGTAAGCAGTGCGCAGGTTCATAAGATGTTAATGAATCGAAGGAAGAAATATGATGAAAGTGTTCAGGAATATCTGCTCACTATGAGAGAAATAGGAAGCCGTTCCAACATAGAACCTGAAGTCATCATCGAGTACATTATAGACGGGATACAAGACGATTCGTCCAACAAAATTGTTTTATATGGCGCTCGTAACTTTGTTGAATTTAAAGAAAAAGTCAAAATCTATGAAAGTATTGTTAAGAAACGTTCATTAACAGGGCCTATTAATTCAAAACCAAGAGGAGAATTTGTAAAAGAAGAAGCGAAAAGCGACGCGAATCAAAAAGGGAGAAATCGCCTTGTAGTATCCTATAGGAAATGGAAAGGGAAACCTCCTAATTGTTTCAACTGCGGTGAAATGGGACACATATCGAGGGAGTGTCCTGATAAAGGTAAAGATGCCAAATGCTTTAAATGTAACACTTTTGGACACTTAGGTACACAATGCCAAAGAACCAAAAACATTTCTAGCCCAAGTTCTTCGACGAATGTCACCACAGTAAATGTTATTCCAAAAAATGCTATAGCTTTAAAATTTGATAAATTCACATTGACAGCTTTATTAGATACAGGCAGCGATATAAGTATCATAAGGCAAGACGTATATGAAGGTTACTTCAACGATGAACAGTTATCATCGAATATTATCACTTTACGTGGATTGGGGATTAATACAGTACAGACGTTGGGGTCATTCAACAAATGTGTCGAAATAAACTCTGAGAATTTTGATATTTTATTTCATGTCGTTCCTAAAAATCAATCTAATTTTCAAGTCATAGCTGGAAGCAATTTGCTCGAACAAACCGATGTTCAGATTAGAAGCCACGTAATAGTAGTCCACAAGAAAGCAGATGAAAACTTCTTAATGCGAATTACTATAGATAAAGAGATGTCGAAAGTTAGGGACGAAGTGGAGGTTAGTCATCTAAAAAGTTCTAAACATAAGTCGATTGTTAAAAGTCTAATGGAAGAATATGAACCACAAAAAACTGTTACTACAGATATTAAAATAAAAAACCTTACTTACATCAGATGCGCCGATATATCAACAACCGCGCAGATTGTCCCGTCCAGAAAAAGAAGAAGTAGATAAACAAGTTGACGAATGGCTGAAGAAGGGAATAGTAAGAGAAAGTTGTTCTGATTTTGCTAGCCCTATTGTTCTAGTCAAGAAAAAAGATGGATCTACAAGGATATGCTGCGACTACCGTAAACTAAACAAAAATATTATTAAAGACCGTTTTCCATTGCCTTTGATTGAAGACGTTTTAGATTCATTACAAGGAGCCAAGATATTTTCCACAATAGATTTGAAAAATGGATTTTTTCATGTAGACGTAAAAGAAAGTAGTGTGAAGTATACGTCCTTTATTACCCCCACAGGCCAAAATGAATTTCTTAGGTGCCCTTTTGGCCTCTGTAACAGCCCTGCAGTGTTTCAAAGATTTATTAGTCACATATTTAGGCCACTTACGATACGAAATATTGTGATATATTTTATATGGATGACTTGGTAATCCCTAGCAATTCAATAGAGGACGGAATTGAAAGACTTTAAATAGTCCTAGCACTAGCTAAGGATTATGGACTTGAAATAAAGAAATCCAAATGTCAACTCTTAAAGAAAGAAGTAGAATTCCTAGGATTTAAAGTGCGAAATGGTGAGATACAGCCGTCAGATGAGAAAACAGGTGCAATAAGAAATTTTATCAAACCGATTACTAGTCGACAACTTCAGTCTTATCTTGGATTAACGGGATACTTTAGAAAATGTATCCCTGGTTATTCCATAATTGCGAAACCATCGAGTGATTTACTCAAAAAAGACGTTCCATTTAAATTTGGACCTATGCAAGTGGAGGCGTTTCTTAAATTGAAAGAGCTATTAACAACATACCCTGTATTGCACATTTTTGACAGAGGACTTACCACGGAACTACACACAGATGCTAGCAAACATGGTTATGGAGCATGTTTACTACAGATATCGAACGAAGATTCAAAACTACACCCAGTTTATTTTTTAAGTAAAAAAACTACACCAGCCGAAGAGAAATACACGTCATATGAATTGGAAGTTCTAGCTACCGTTGTTGCTCTGAAGAAGTTTAGAATTTATTTACTAGGAACTAAATTCACAATTGTTACTGATTGTTCAGCGTTTCAAAAGACGATGCAGAAAAAGGATTTAAATACCAGAGTAGCTAGATGGGCCATTTTATTGGAGGATTATGACTATGAAATAGAACATAGAAAGGGCGATAGACTTCCTCATGTAGATGCATTGAGCCGTAACCCCGTACTAATGACGATCATAAAAGAAAACGGTATCATACAACGAATAAAAGCCGCCCAAGAAAAAGACAAAAACCTAATGACGATTAGAAAGATTTTAGATTCAGGGAAGACATATGAAAGTTATTCTATGAAACATGATATCGTGTATAAATATGTTGACGGAAGGGAATTATTGGTTGTACCAAGAGCAATGCAATCAGAAATAATAAAAAAGGCTCACGAAGAAGGGCATTTTGCCATAAAGAAAACTGAGGAATTAATACGAAGAGAATTTTTTATTAATAAGTTGACAGAAAAGATTCAAAAAGTTATGGCAAATTGTGTTCCATGTATTTTAGGAAGCAGGAAAGAAGGGAAGCAAGAAGGATTTCTTCACCCAATATTGAAACAAGAAGGGCCACTACATACCTATCATGCAGATCACATGGGACCACTATCATCGACAAACAAGAAGTATCAATATATTTTCGCTGTAATAGACGACTTTTCTAAATTTACATGGCTCTATCCAACCAAATCTACCACAGCCAAAGAAACGATTAGCTGTATGGTAAAACAACAAAAAAATTTTGGTAACCCGTGTAGAATCATTACAGATAAAGAAACTAGTTTCACTGCTAAAGAGTTTGAAGACTACTGTGATGAAGAGGGAATTTCTCATGTTACAATTACGGCAGGTGTTCCACGTGGGAATGGACAGATTGAAAGAATTCATAGGACAGTCATGCCAGTGCTTACTAAGCTAAGTATCAACGACCCAACAAAATGGTATAAGTATATAGACAGAGTGCAGAGAGCGATTAACAGTACCTATCAACGTAGTATCAACACTACACCATTTGAAGTACTGATATGAGTTCGAATGAAACGTAAAGAAAACACTATAATCATCAGTTTGATTGAAGAAGAAGCACAAAAGCAATTAGTTGAAGAGAGAGAAGCTTTAAGGAACCAATGTAAAGAGCATTTGCTCAAAACACAAGAAGAGAATCGGAAAGGGTACAATCGGAAAAGAAAAAAAGCTAACACATATACAACAGGAGAGCTTGTAGCCATTAAGCGCACCCAATTCGGGACAGGGATAAAAGTTCACAGAAAGTCTCAAGAATCATACAAAGTAGTAAAGGTAAAAGACAATGATAGATATGATGTGTTAAAAGTCGGAAACCACGAAGGTCCGTTACGCACATCCACATGCTCAGAATTTATGAAGCGATGGATTCAGAATGATACCCATTCCGGGTCGGAATCATAATCAGAATGGCCAAAATGTAGGAATAACCCTTAATATTAATTTAGTAGAAGTAAGTTAAACTTTTAAGATACACCCATGCGTAATAAGAATACAGGATAAGGTTGAGCAAACTCAACTGCTATAATATTTACCTGACCTTAAGAACACAAATGGAAAGGAGGCTCATAGCAGGGGATCGTTCATTCGAAGTTGAGCTAAGACGAGATTAAGACGTGTGTCCTAGGGAAAGACGACCCTAAAACATATCTTAAAGACAAATGCTAGATTGAGCCGCGATCTATTTACGTGTATATTAGCTACTTGTATTTATTAATCAAGTATTTTCAATTCCTTATGTTATGGTTAATTTCGGTGTAGTAAAATTACATAGTTCTAAACATTAATTGTGTTTATACGTACACGGAAACTGTATTATACCTGTTTATTTTATTAAATGGTTTATATGATTACGCGAGTGAATTATCTCAAGAAAGTATAAAAGTAATAAACCCCTGGACAACGTAGAAACAGTCTACATATATATATATATATATTCGAGCCTCACGAATTGGGCGTCAAAGAATGCTGTGATACCACCAAAATCCGGGTACTCCGCTTTCCGAATCGAGCCCCTACGAATTGGATGTCAAGAATGCTGTGAATCCTACAAAAAGCTATTCATTACCTTAACTGTGTTGGTCCATTGACTTTCTTCTGTTAATCGCCTCGGCTGCTCCTCTAGTTAAACCTTCATCCTCATTCATAAAAAAAAACAAACACATTCCTACCACAAACATCAACGTTAACTCTATTTACATCAATATTCACAATACATTAAAATTTCAAAATTAAAATTCAGCATAAATTTCAGTATCAGAAAATTTCAAGATTTAAATTTGTTATCATTTTAATGTGCATCCAGAATTAAAGTCCTTGTAGGATGCCTGCTAATTACTATAACAATATATGCAGACCTGAGTCTGAGTACAAAGGAGCATCTACCACCCTTTACGTTAATTAACCAGGTTCGTCTAATTGAGCTCAAAGACATACCCAAATTTTCATCATAATCCAGAACATCAATACTAAATACCCTTTCTACTTAAACAAGCAAATTTCACCTTAAAATTAAAATTTTATTGTTAGTACAATTTCACTACTGTCCATTTTGAGTAAATCAATTATAAAGTTATTCAACACACACAAAAATATCAAAGTTCAAACAAAATAGTATAATTTACCTGAAGGTTACTGCACTCGTAGCTTCAATGTACATCGTCCCTTTTGTTAATCACACCATTCCAACTGGGTTATATTTACGGCTTCTGATTCTCAACGCTTTTAAAATCTTCTCCATCACCATTCATCTAAAGTTGTTTCAGGGCTTTTTCCGGAACTCATCTGTGTATATCTGAACCTTGTTTTGTGGATCCAGTCATGTTTATGAACCATTTAATTATTAACACCCCCGAAAAATAGCAAAGAAATTCATGCGTCTTTCACCAATATACGCCAAAACTGCCTACTTTTGTGTACTCATTTGTCATTGTAAATTTTACTAATTGGTACAGTGATACTAAATTTTATTACCTTGTATCTAAGTGCACTAAAGTACATTCATGGTAGCACGTAAAGAACAAACTGTTTTACATCACCAAAATATACGAGCAAACTTTAAATTATTCTATCACACTAAAAAAAACACTGTTTAACGCATTGAATCAAGTCGCAGATGTAAGAGAGCTTGTTCATATTCACCTGGGTATATATAGAGGTTAGCCTGTCTGTCGGTCGAGTCCTCAAAACGGACAATTCTAAAGAATTTCGCATTCTCGGTTCCCATTCCGTAGCCCGGCATGCGATTTTTACGAATTTTGTACTCGCCCAAGTTGAATCTCAGAAATTTCGACACGGCACGCAACGTCTGGAAATAACTAATTGAATTTTCTACAGAAATGTTATTTTTACCTCTCAAATTTTGCCTTTTACTTTCAACCAATCGCAACCCCATGACGTTGCTCTACTCACGCCTTTTACTATATGTGTCGCGGTCTTGCGCATATTATCTGTCTCTATCTACCCTGTTCTTATTGATGCAGCTTGATATTCTTTATTATCGATTATTTTAGTCCATGTGGACTGTGAAATATCCCACCTTTAGCATTTCTCGTAACTATTATGCGACGGTTTCTCCAAGATTTTCTGTAACCATTAATTATCTGCAACATTTTCGCCGTACGTGACTTTTAAACTACGCAGGTGTTCAAACATAATATTAATTCTCAGAGCTTTATTTTATTGGGTTTTTACAAGTTTTTATAGATATTATATGTTACTAACGGTTCAATTAACTGCAATTAAAATTAATACCCTTTAAATTTTAGTGAATACTAACTAAATATTAATTATTATCTGTACGTTTTGTTTAATACCGGTTACTTAAAATAGAGTTAATTAATATAAATTTTGCACGTAATTTCTATTTGTTACTTTACTAGGAATAATTAAATTATACGTAGAGCTTTTAATACTGCTTCTTTTGATATAAAGCGTCTTGTACATGATTTAAATCTCTTATTTTAATGAAACGAATGAATTTTATGCTTCACGCTTTTATTTAATAACGCGAGTTATGTATCTTTTCCCAAAGCTTCTACACGGTGATTAAAATTATTTGATGTGATTATTTAATTTTCTACCCTGGTCTAAATATGAGTATTTTCCCCCTATTTGAATACAAATAATCCCACTTATTTGAATGCAAATATAAAGTATTTAGACAAAATTACAAAAAATTGCCTATCTCTCTACCCTTATCTATCTAACTTACCTACCTTATCTCCAATCCAAAAAAAATATTTACACCTATCCTATATCCCTATCCTATTCCTAACTCTCACCTAATTTTATAAACTGAAATTATCCCTAACTTCATCCTATCTACCTATCCTATTCTTAACTTTTAACTAATCTTCACTATACTTTATTTCCCCCTACCTAATCCTATATGCCTATCCTACTCTTACTCTATTCCTAACTCTCCACTAATCTTATAAGAAATATCTACACTTAACCTATCTTATTTTCTTCCTACATTTAATCTTTATTCTCATCCTAAACACCTATTTCTAACTATTTCCCATATTTATCCTATACTTAGCTTTATTTTCTATATCTATACTACAATTCACCTATCTCTATCTTTTGTTCATCAAGTTATTTAAATCTAACTCTCTTCTTGACCCTCCAAGTCTTTCTTCTCACTAACCTAATACTCTTCATCCCTATTTCTCCCCCTTCCATATCTATACTTAACATCCTTATTATCTCACATACAATAAACTTATCATCCCTATTATCCTGACTCTTAAATACTGCTTCTTCTTCAGTCCCTACACTTGTCTGTTTCTTATTCATTATCATTTCCTTTTCTGCCGACAAACCAAACGATACTACTTTACAATTATCGATTTTTCCCTCTACAGAAAATCCTGTGTACTTTCTAGAATTCTTGTGTAATGGAATCAGCCAGAATGAATTCCTTAAATCTACTTTATTAAAAACAAGCTGCCATTTAACCTCGTCAAAAATGTGTCCATGAATGTTGGACAATGGAATTGCGGTTTGGTCCGTTGATTAATTTTTCGTGCATCTTTAATTAATTCTGCCTTCACTTGCTCCCGATATGCTGCTGTTGCTTCTACCCCCACTAATTCTGCATGCTTTTGTACTAAAGCTTGAACCTCTATTCTCCTATCCTCTGGACATCTTATCGTGTTGATCTGTTTTACTCCATCATCCTCTACCTCTACTACATTAATACTCAACCGTGTGTCATCCTCTGTGACTTCATAACTGCCCTTCCATGGCACTACCTTATCCTTAATCCTTACTACCTTCCTCTCCATATCTATCAAAACCCCTAACTTCATCATACAGTCAACACCTAAAATGCTCTGAAACTTCAGTCCAGGTACAATTACAAACTCCTGTTCACAGCTTAAACCTCCTATATCTATCCTAAGCACCACAACACTATTTACTACAGCAAACTTCTTTTTATTTGGAGCTACTAAATGGCTACGCTTTATAGGCATAATTCTATCACAAACCTTATCCCTAATTTTGCTGACGAATTCCTCCGATATTAAACTTGCCTCTGCCCCTGTATCAAGTAATACTTCTACATTATTCTCAAAAATTTCTAAATTAATAATTGGCAAACATAATTTTTCCTCAGTTTCTGGCTCTACTTCCTCCTCAATTTTGAAAAATTCACGTGGATGTTCATATACATTTACACTGAAATCTAGTGGTCTGTCGCGTTCTAAAAATCCTGTCCAGGTCTGTTTTCCCTACTTGGTCCTGGTCTAGCCGTCACCTCAGCGTATGTCCTAGGCGTTTCCACTCGTTCCGTGTCTGTATTAGCAGTCCCCCTCATGT
Organism: Platerodrilus igneus; assembly: GCA_036346225.1. Classification (NCBI taxonomy): domain Eukaryota; kingdom Metazoa; phylum Arthropoda; class Insecta; order Coleoptera; family Lycidae; genus Platerodrilus; species Platerodrilus igneus. Next base: position 5,587,784 of record JARFIW010000982.1, on the reverse strand, counting down.
CCGATGAACTATTCCTTCTGGTAGGTTCCGGTCTCGGTGCAGGTCCCCTTCCTAAACTATTACTTCTAACGTACGGTCGTCGCTGTTCCCAATTCTGTCGCTGGTATCCGTAACTATTCCCCCGTCTAGCGTAGTTGTCCCTTCTATTGTCAAACCTAACTGTGTTGATCTGTCTTTCCCTATTATCCCGAGGTCGTCCACTACTTACGTCGTCGTACCTCTGCAGGTATTCCAAAAACATTTCTCTGTCCACTATGTTCTGTAGTGCTACGTGTTGTCTTATTTCTACCTCGAAGTGTCGTGATAAATACTTAATAATTTGTCGGTCCGTCAGTGGTGGGTTCAGTTGCTTTGCTATGCTATACTTGCGTATAGCATATTGCTCCCTACTTCCTGAAAATTCTCCCTTAAATTTCCCTGTGATTAAGTCGTCTCGTACCTGGTCTTGTCTGTGGTCACTCCAGTAGTGCTTTAAAAATCTGTCTTTAAACTCCGTGTAGGTGTCTATGTCCTGTCCTACTAAATTGTACCATGCTTCTGCGTTGTCTTTCAATAAAGCCTTTATCATATTCAGTTTAGTCTGTTCGTCAAATAAATTTCCCACTAGATTTCTTACACTATTAATAAAAATTTGTGGATTTACCCTGTTATCGCCATAAAACTTCATGTGTTGGTCCAATGATCCTCCACCTGTATAAAATCTGGGACCATCCCCGTTAAATTTGACATGTTGTATTTGATACTACTAACTTCGCGCTCTACCCTGCCTAACTGATCCCTACATGAGTCCGTCCTCGACTGATCTCTACTGCCTCCAGCTTCTTCCATTTTCGAATTTTTCTCACACAGTGCACTATCGTCACTTCCAATTTCCACTCCTTGACTCCTTAACCACTCTTTTCTCTGCATACGTTCTACTCACTCACACACACTCAAAAATACTCTTAAATTTATACACAAACAGAAACTCTCTCTCTCAGATCGCCAGTCTCCTGGAATAAAATCACAAAAAATTTTATTTGGAACTCGAGCCTCACTTTTGGTTCGCCAAAGAATGCTGTGATACCTCTCATTCTTCAGGTACTGGCCCTAAAAAAAAATATTCGAGCCTCACGAATTGGGCGTCAAAGAATGCTGTGATACCACCAAAATCCGGGTACTCCGCTTTCCAAATCGAGCCCCTACGAATTGGATGTCAAGAATGCTGTGAATCCTACAAAAAGCTATTCATTACCTTAACTGTGTTGGTCCATTGACTTTCTTCTGTTAATCGCCTCGGCTGCTCCTCTAGTTAAACCTTCATCCTCATTCATAAAAAAAACAAACACATTCCTACCACAAACATCAACGTTAACTCTATTTACATCAATATTCACAATACATTAAAATTTCAAAATTAAAATTCAGCATAAATTTCAGTATCAGAAAATTTCAAGATTTAAATTTGTTATCATTTTAATGTGCATCCAGAATTAAAGTCCTTGTAGGATGCCTACTAATTACTATAACAATATATGCAGACCTGAGTCTGAGTACAAAGGGAGCATCTACCACCCCTTTACGTTAATTAACCAGGTTCGTCTAATTGAGCTCAAAGACATACCCAAATTTTCATCATAATCCAGAACATCAATACTAAATACCCCTTTCTACTTAAACAAGCAAATTTCACCTTAAAATTAAAATTTTATTGTTAGTACAATTTCACTACTGTCCATTTTGAGTAAATCAATTATAAAGTTATTCAACACACACAAAAATATCAAAGTTCAAACAAAATAGTATAATTCACCTGAAGGTTACTGCACTCGTAGCTTCAATGTACATCGTCCCTTTTGTTAATCACACCATTCCAACTGGGTTATATTTACGGCTTCTGATTCTCAATGCTTTTAAAATCTTCTCCATCACCATTCATCTAAAGTTGTTTCAGGGCTTTTTCCGGAACTCATCTGTGTATATCTGAACCTTGTTTTGTGGATCCAGTCATGTTTATGAACCATTTAATTATTAACACCCCCGAAAAATAGCAAAGAAATTCATGCGTCTTTCACCAATATACGCCAAAACTGCCTACTTTTGTGTACTCATTTGTCATTGTAAATTTTACTAATTGGTACAGTGATACTAAATTTTATTACCTTGTATCTAAGTGCACTAAAGTACATTCATGGTAGCACGTAAAGAACAAACTGTTTTACATCACCAAAATATACGAGCAAACTTTAAATTATTCTATCACACTAAAAAAACACTGTTTAACGCATTGAATCAAGTCGCAGATGTAAGAGAGCTTGTTCATATTCACCTGGGTATATATAGAGGTTAGCCTGTCTGTCGGTCGAGTCCTCAAAACGGACAATTCTAAAGAATTACGCATTCTCGGTTCCCATTCCGTAGCCCGGCATGCGATTTTTACGAATTTTGTACTCGCCCCAGTTGAATCTCAGAAATTTCGACACGGCACGCAACGTCTGGAAATAACTAATTGAATTTTCTACAGAAATGTTATTTTTACCTCTCAAATTTTGCCTTTTACTTTCAACCAATCGCAACCCCATGACGTTGCTCTACTCACGCCTTTTACTATATGTGTCGCGGTCTTGCTCTGTCTCTATCTACCCTGTTCTTATTGATGCAGTTTGATATTCTTTATTATCGATTATTTTAGTCCATGTGGACTGTGAAATATCCCACCTTTAGCATTTCTCGTAACTATTATGCGACGGTTTCTCTAAGATTCTCTGTAACCATTAATTATCTGCAACATTTTCGCCGTACGTGACTTTTAAACTACGCAGGTGTTCAAACATAATATTAATTCTCAGAGCTTTATTTTATTGGGTTTTTACAAGTTTTTATAGATATTATATGTTACTAACGGTTCAATTAACTTCAATTAAAATTAATACCCTTTAAATTTTAGTGAATCCTAACTAAATATTAATTATTATCTGTACGTTTTGTTTAATACCGGTTACTTAAAATAAAGTTAATTAATATAAATTTTGCACGTAATTTCTATTTGTTTCTTTACTAGGAATAATTAAATTATACGTAGAGCTTTTTAATACTGCTTCTTTTGATATAAAGCGTCTTGTTTACACGGTGATTAAAATTATTTGATGTGATTATTTAATTTTCTACCCTGGTCTAAATATGAGTAATATATATATATATATATATATATATATATATATATATATATATATTACTATGATAAGGGGGTAGTTTAAGAGTATATTAAGTCATAGGGGTCGTAGGATAAATGTAAGTATTATTAACGTTAAGAAACCCATACAATTCCACCATTAAACAGGAGTAAATCGACTATTTTACATAAAGTCAATAGTGTATATAAATCATAACCAAGTTAATTCATAAAAAAAAGCTCATTATTTAATAATTAGATATTATTTAGCAAAAACAATAATGTGTACATCTCATAATACATTCTAAGTTAAATATACAAGTCCACAATTGGAAAAAAACTAGTAAAAAATAAGGTTTTGAACGCATCGAGTTTCAACAAGGTAAACACGTAATCAGTGAAGATAAACAAACTGACATAGTAACTATTTAATAAGATCATTAAAATATCAACGCATAAATAAGTAAATACGTTCAAACACGTCATTATTAAAAATACGAATACGTGACAAAAGACATTGTATTTCGATAAAATCCAACATATTTGGAGTAACAAACAAAATATATAACAGGCGGTCCGTGATGCGATAAGGTTTGAACCATGGTCAACACAAACATGAAGACGTGACCAAAATGCAATAAAATTTGGACTTTCTACGAAATATACTGTACGAAGTTGAACGTCTATATGTGAGATCAAGCGTCTGAACAACAATCAAAACAAGAAATTATGAGAAATACCGATTGCTGCAGAGATAGGCACAAAGTACAGCGCATTGATAAACAAACACACGATGAACACCAATTACATAATTGATAGGTGGAGTCTATAAATACTATGTGGACCTTGTGAACATTCAATATCTCTTCGACAAGGCACCAACTACGTCAATTGAAAATAAAATATTACGTAAAAGTGAACGTAGTTGTTGATTAATAATTTATCAAACTTAGTGAAAATTAAAAAGTGTCAATTTATACAACGAGAAATAGCCGTTTTGATCTTAAAACGTAAGGTAAACTATTAATTGAATTTTATTCTAATATGTAATAATTTATGGCTCTGAGTGTACCTCTGATTGTACCTCTAAACTAAATATCCGTCTAAATAAATAGCTACAAACAGACTTCAAGGAAATAAACCTACAAGGAAACAGAATAGACGTCAAGATACTCAAATTAAACTACAAACAAGCTACAAGTCATTCAAAGAATTCGAGGAGAAAATTCAAGTAACAATTAATTAATCATTCTGGTCAACAAGTGAAGCAAGTTAAGCTGTAACAATCCAGGATGCTGACTATCAATATTCAGAGGCAGAAACAAGCAGGGAAAAAACAGGTCAGAGATTTTATTTATTATTAGAATGACTGTTTTCAATTTTTAACAATTAATATTTGCTATATCACATATCTGTAAGGGTCATCAAAAATCATTTGAGAATATGAAAAATAGAGAAAGGATCGTTTGAATGTTCAAAGATATTTAAAAGTAATTACAATATTTTTGCTGACTTTCAGGGAACATAAATTTTGGTGGAATCACATAAATATCAATATTTTATTCAGGGGCAAATTTTTGAATATTAAACAAATTAATTTATAGACATAAAAGTGTACATATTATCGATTAATATATTGTGTAATTTTAAATTGCTTCATTTTTCATTTTCATTTATATTAACAGAAAGGGGTTAAACAATTTTTATTGTCGAAACGTAGCGGATTTCATAGCAATTTATAAAGGGCACACAACTAGAGGTAAGAGTCACAGCAAATATATATAACACCCAAACCTAGGCAATTCACAGCTATATATATATATATATATATATATATATATATATATATCATCATCGTCATCATCTTCATCATCGTCGTCATCATCGTCATCATCGTCGTCATCATCGTCGTCATCATAGTCGTCCTCATCGTCGTCATCATCGTCATCATCATCGTCATCGTTGTCCTCGTCCTCATCGTCGTCCTCGTCCTCATCGTCGTCATCGTCCTCATCATCGTCCTCGTCGTCGTCGTCGTTCTCGTCGCCGTCGTCGTCCTCGTCCTTGTCCTCCTCGTCGTCGTCGTGTGTCTTAGAATGTCATACCGACGGTTTAATTGTATAGATAGTTATATAAAGCTTAACATAAATGATGTTTAAATCTGTTTTTCCTTTAAAAAATTCCATATATGTGGCACATATAATAAGTATATCATAAAGAACTGTAAAGTTACAACTATTGTGATAAAAGCTAATATAATCTTATGGTGTAATTTCATTGATGTTCGAAATAATAAATCAACATGGACACTAATGCATAATTCATTAATTAGCAATAGCTATTTATTTATTATGAATTTAGTATTTGTCTATGCATCAAACCAAAGCTAGTATCATACAAACTTGAACTAAAATTTGATTGTTTAATTTTATATTAATCAAAAGAAAACTTTATTTTTTGAATATAGCTATGCTATAAGTATACATGTACTTACAGACATACAATTTTCAATTAATTAATTATTTCATAGCAAAAATAAAAGATTAAAAATAAAAAACCTTCAAACTGTATACCATGCTTTTAAATAAATTATTCAAGAAACCATGACTGATACTGAAAAAATAAAACAATATGAGTGATCTCCACAAACAAAATATTGATCATTTGAATTTCTTTTACATAAATAACAAATGTATTGGAAGAGTTTTGGCTTAAAAACAATTTAAAGGAGTTGAGACATAAAATTAATGGAAAATTATTAAACAATACGAAAAAAAAACTTTTAGTTGCTTCCGCTTTCCAATTTGAGACTTCTTGCCAATTTTCACATTACTTTCTTAGTATCTATACCATGACCTCCATGCTCACCATTTTGAGAAGTAGGATTATCAACTTTCATAGTTGTTTCTTTGGATTTAAAGTTACCATCTGGTACCATCTTAACATTAAAAGATAGGGTTACGGTAGAGGTCTCTGGTGGAGACACTGACTTTACTGAAAGTTTTGATATAACAACATACTTTTTATTGTCAATGATTTCAACATACTGTGGACTTTCAAAGTCAGCACTATACTTGATTTTCCAATGCTCCACCCAAAGGTACTACATTGGCCAGGAAGCAAGTTTATTTTTTTTCTGAAAATTTTTATTTTGCCAAACCCTTGCTGCTCCAAGCAAGGTACGGATCTTCAACGTACATGACAACACTTAAACACAAGATTTACATTTTATCTCTCATCTGAAAGAGAGTGTATCTTTGCAAAAAAAATGCCCGCCTAACACTTTTCAAGTGGACCGTGTCGGGATTCAAACCCGGAACCTTGGGCTTAGTAGTCATACACATACCAACTGAGTCATGGAGCCACCTAATTCAAGGTCAGCACCTGATTTGTTTCCAGACACTTGAATAATAGAACTGGAAAGTAACTCATTTTTGAATCAAAGATTCTTTGACTTTCAGACAACTGAGTTGCTGTATTTTTGGATCCATTATCAGGAAGAGTAGGTCTTGGTGTTAAACATGGTAGCTCTGAATTACCAAAACCCCATTTTTTTAAAAAGCACTAATAGCCTGCACTTCAGGCTAATCAACATTGTTGTATTTTGGGATTGGTTGTAGTTGGGAGCAGTTTTAGATTTGCCAGTTAAAATCGTTAATAGGAGTAAGAGATCTATTGTCAGGTAGAATAGGTCTTGGTGTTATATGTGGTAGCTCTGAATTACCAATAGGCTCCTCATTTTGTTTTAAAGCACTAAAAGCCTGCACTTCAGGCTGATCGGCATTGTCGTATTTAGGGATTGGTTGTAATTTGGGAAGAGTTGTAGATTTTGCAATTATTGATACAAGATCGTTATTAGGAATAGAGGTGGAGGTGCTGCTGTAGTTGTAGAGCTTTGTGTACATTGATTTAAATCACAGATAAATATATTACTTTTACCTTATATTTGATTTTCCAATGCTCCACCCAAAGGTACTACATTGGCCAGGAAGCAAGCTAAATTTTTATTTGGAAATTTTAAATTTTGTCAAACCCTTGCTGTTCCAAGCAAGGTGGGGATATTTCAAGTGAGTAGCAACACACACATGAGCCCTACATTTTAACTCTCTTCCGAACGAGAGCGTAATTTTGTGAAAAATGCCCGCCTAGCATTTTTCAAGCAGTCTGTGTCTGGAATCGAACCTGGGATCTTGGACTTAGTAATCACTACGCGACGAATATCACTTTCTTCATTGAAAATTGGGATAAATAATAGTGCATACCTTGCACACATAGGCTTGTACATTACAATTTGAGTGAATCCAACACACTCATGGTGATAAAGACATACACATGATCAGTACTGCAAGCTAAGCATAAGAATAGACACGCCTTGGCATCAAACAGAGCATGGTGATAGTGTGTTTCCATCAGTCACTTTTGTCATTTGGTTAGGTGCAGGCCATGAGTATGGGACAGGTATCACTTTTAGCACAAAAATATTTCCAGTACAATGCTATTCATTCTACTTTACTATAAACAAATAAACACTTACTTTTTTCAATCTTGTTTGTGGTCTTGTTTGTTATTAGATGCAAAGTAGAGTTGTTACCATCTTCCAAATAGTCTTCAGTTTTATCTTTAGTTCTTTTAGCAGATTTTCGAGCGGATGTTCCTCTTGTTAACTTAACCTGCAATGTTTAACTTTGTTTAAAAAGAAAGAACACTACACATTTACCTTAAAACCACCCACGCTTATAGGTGGTATTTTTTTAAATTCTGTAACACTGTAACGCTTAACAGGAATTTTTGCTCGTTTGCCCCTTCCAAATAAATCGATTTCATTGGAATGTGTATCTGAAGAATCATCATTAACTGCAAGTGATTCTAAAAAAAAAAAACGTCAATGAAAGTAATAATATTTTTACTTTGATGTGACATCCAGTTTAAATATTGAATCTTTCTCTCTGTAGTCACATATTTTTTAAAGATATTCATAGAGGAACAACTAAGTTAAGTTATACACGTGGGTGCAATTAAAAAAAAAACTCAACAACAACAATAGTATTTAATCTATAGTCCAGTTTAAAGATGGAGGATGTTACAAATTGGATGAAATAGAAACAAAAGTTTCAAATTTATTTAAAGGCATCTATGAAAATAAATGAAATGGAAGGCGTAAAAATTACTGTACTATTGAATGCGATAGGTGACAAAGGCCTGGACATTTATAACACATTCAAAAAGAAAGAAACTAGAACTCTAGACAAAGCACTGGCAGCATACGATGAGCACATTGTTCCAAAAATAAATCATACATTAGAATCATATAAGTTTAAAAACTTAATGCAAAAGCAAGTCGAAGTACTCATAGTTTCAGCACAAAATTAAAGAACCAGGCACAAATATGCGACTTTGTATGCTCTAATGAATCGGGTCGAAAAGTTATTAGCAGCATACGATTAACAACAGAAAAAACTGGTATGTACGACAAACAAATAAACAATGTTTAATCCATGAACAAAATTCTGATACAATTAAAGTTATAATATATTGTAAATCAATCGAATTAAGTAAACAACATTTGGAGATGAAACATCCAAAGAACCAAATTAATGTAGTAAACTAACGAATGGCTTGTTCAAAGAAACTGTCGTGTACAAGAAGTGGTTTTATTTATCAGGTAGATAAATGTCCAGCATACAATAACACGTGTGTGAAGTGTCTATGTAGAAATTATTTTGCAAAAATGTGTAACAATGAAACTACAAAGCAGCATCGAAATAAAAATTCTATTGAAGCAAATTCAGTTGGTACAGTAGAAGAAAACCCAACATAGCAAGCAGATGTACTGTTCATAAATGAATGTTCAAATGCTAGTAAAACTGCATGGGTTGAAGAATGTCTTGTAGAGTAATCAAGCATCACAATGAAGGTGGACACCGAAGCAGAAATAAGCATCTTACCAAATAATTATTTCAGGAAACTTAATAAAACATGCAAGGTAAGCTTAAAAATACAAAGATTATGTTAAATACATATGGAAATTTTAAAATAAAGCTTGTAGGTGAGATTAAATAACTATGTAGATATAAGAATAATGAAAAATATGGTTTATACAAATGTATTGATTTTGAAGTTAATCTTATAGATGTTGTAGATATATTACCAAAAAGCAAATTGGAAATACAAGAAAAATACTCGCAGACATTTGAAGGTTTAGATCACATACCAGATATTTCAAAAATAGAATTGATTGTAAATGCAAAAACAGTAATTCAGTGTCAAAGAAAGCTGCAATTATCTTTTCTAGATAAATTAAAAGATACTTGAATAAACTTGAACAAAAACAAATAAGTAAAAAAATAAGTTACCCAATGGAATAGGTTAATAGCTTAATAATAAGTCAGAAAACCAGATAAAACATTGCATTTGTATATAGATCCAAAACCGCTTAATAAATATATTAAATGGGAAATATACGTGATTCCAACAAATAGGGATATAATTAATAGTCTAGTTGGTTTTTAAAATATTTACTGTTATCAACATGAAAGAAGGATTCTGGTAAATCCAGATAAATAAAAACAGCTATGATTTAAGCATGTTTTATATTTCGTATAAAAAATAAAACTTTAATAGATTTCTTTTTGATATTTCATCAATGTTTGCAATATGCCAGAAGAATATATATATATATATATATATATATATATAGTGCTGTGATAAGGGGCTGTTTAAGGGTGTACTTTATAGCAAAGGTCGTGCAGGAATTAGAAATTATAATAGGAAGCAGAGAACTGCATTTATTTAATAAAAAATTGAGAAATGGAGATAGTTTGTAAATAGTAAGCAGTCAACACCCTGTATATAAAGTATAAGTAGTTTTAAGCGACGCAAACAGACACATCTTAGGACAAGAAGACGCATAGTTAGCGTAGGAATAAGGAATACATGCATTAGATAAATAGTAAATATTTAACACCCTGTAGATAGAGTTTTAGTTAATTTAGGATATGCAAATAATGATATTTTTAGTGGAAGCACGCGTATTTATAAGTAAACATAATAAAGGTAATTAAACACGCATTCAAAAGAGTTCCAAACAATTAGGTTAATACGGAGATAAGAAATAAAGCTTCAGGAAGCATAGTGTAAATGCGTACAAACAATTAACCATTTTTAATAATAAAGGTAATTAAAAATTGCGTAAATAACAAGCATATATGAGAATTAGAAGTTGAATTGCATCAGTTGTTTGTGTACAACATGGAAAAGCGATTAGATTCGTCAAAACACCGCATGTCTGATAACGAGGCACCTGCAAGCAAACCACAATTACTTGAAGGCAGAGAAAGTTACATCAGAAACTACTTTAAATGAAAAGACTTGATTGGTTAAAATTAGCGACGAGCTTGTAAGCCATGCCTACTGACGAAGTAGGAGATCAATCATATATCAACAGGGACAGTGATAACGAACTCAGTTTTCAACTCAACAAAGGCCGAGGTGCGCCACTTTGAAACAAAGTGTAATACGTAAGAATAATTTAAAGTGAAAATTGTATGTAAGTGCGAAAAAGATGAAAATTACGATTGCCGATTAAACGTAAGTAGATTTTGGGGAATTTATTTAAACTAAAACATAATAATAATATGGGCTACAAGGCCAGTGAGCATAAAAGCCAAGTCTGGGGAGAATGATAATCCAATGCTAAGTTTGGGGAAATTGATGAGAATAAATTTTGAGTCTGGTGAGAATAAGTCTAAATGAGACGACAATAATTTGGGGTGCATAAGTCTAAGTTTAATAATGGTAGTCCAGAGGGTGATGGCAATAATTTAAATGCAATGGTTCAAGCGTGTGGATAGACAATATTTCGAATGGGCATATAATAATTTTGAATTGGAGAAAAATAATTTTGATCCAAATGGATGATATAAGGCATGGAAAATATTAGTTGATAATGGATGCGTCGATTGCAGGAAGGAAATAGCGAAGAAAATAGACCAGGTTAGATTTTTAGTTATAAGACATTATTTTTCTATTTGAATTTAAATATTGAATATTGAATTTGCTTAATATAAATTAATGTGGCGAAGTCAACAAAACAAAGGACTTGCATACGTATAAAGTGCGTTATATGATAAAAGGGTTTTTTTTATAAAAACAATAGATTTTTTGGTGACTAGATTGATTGAATAGTATATGATTTTTGATAAATGAGATTTACAACATTAATTAATTGAAAAGTGTATTTTAATAATGTTCAAAAACCTGTACATAATATTTGTTTTCATTATATGGAATTGAATTAACTTCATTTTATAATTCTAAATAAACGCTAGTCGAAGTCAAAAGATAAAGTTAATGGGAGTGTAATTTGATAATTTAAACAAAAAAAGAGGAGCTATAAGTTGAATACGCCATTGATAACGAGTAAGGCGGTAACATATCAAGTTTTGTTATTGGTTGATACAAGGTCGGTTCAAGATAAAATCCAGTTAAGTTCCTGGAGGGAGTACAAAGCATATTTATATGACCGCCCAAACGATGGGGCGCGAATAATTGAGGGAGGTCATAGCAATATATATATATATATATATATATATATATATATATAAGATGAAATAATAACTTAGACTTTTACGCAAAGCCCAAATGATCATAAAAGTCTAAGTTATTATTATTATTATTTCATCATATTGATTGTAATACTTTAATATTTATCAACTTACCCTAAAATATTTATATATATATATATATATATATATATATTGCGGTGATGGGCAAGGCTAACCATGTGTAAATAGGTCAAGCATGTAGTTATGTAAGCACCCTGTATATAGAAAACAAGAATTTATTTATTACTCATCGAATTAATTAAATTGGTATAAAAACGGACAGTATAATATGTAGGTTCCAATTAATAATTTATTTATTACGCTTAAAATTAATTAAATTGGGATAAAAGGGCATATTTTAATGAAGGTTCAAATCAATAATTTGTATACGTTAATTTAATGTATGGTTGAAAATTGCGTACAAAAATTTGCAGTATTGAAGCTCTGCAGAGTAAAAATCAATAATTTAGTAACGTACATTTATTAAATTCATAGAATGTTACAATGTCTGAGACAGCAAAACAAGTTGAAAACAACCAAGGAGTTCAAGGAATAAACGCTTAGGGGAGAAAGGAATTCTGGTGAAGACTAGAATACATTATGAAAACATTTCAAAGTATTGTCCAACGGAGAGATACAAGGTTAACAAACAGACGATTAGTCTGCAAACAAATCAATAATATTAAGGGACAGAGAATCGTTATAAAGTAACAGAGTAAGATGGAAAATATAGCAGGTGGCTATATGACAAACAGTTTTCAAGCGCGTGACAGAGAAGTGTTTTAAAATCAAATAAGCAGGACGAAGATGCAACGTGTTTGTGAACGTTATTAATTTATCAAGCCGCACATGTAGGAAGGGCACTAACCGTAGATGACATGGCAATAGTGGGACTAGAAGAAGGACGGAAAATGTGCGGTAAATAAAGATAGCAGTAGGGTGGAAATAACGTTGACTTTGTAAATAGAAAAACCAGACAGAGACAAAAAAGGTGGGTATTAGAGCATATAGAGCATATTTTTCAGTGTTATAAAAGCACAAGTAGGTGCAGTTAGAGTAAACGAGCTGAACATATTTGTATAAATAGTTATGGCGAGTAATGCTGGATGTTACTGAGGTAAGCGATTGAATTACATCTTGAACGAGAGTGCTGGTTGGACGTTAAGTGGAGTTTGAACTCTGGATGGGGAGCTGTATGGAAGGCACCCACAAATCGTTGGGGAAATTGGATGAACGAGTCGAGATGGAATGGTTGTTCTAGTTAGAAAGCAGACATTAGGTGTAGTCCAGGAACGTGAGCTTGGTGGACATCATCGACTGAGGTGGGGATTCCAGAGAACACTCCAGGTAACGAATTCTTTTTATTGAACTGTGGTGCTGGTATTGAATTATAAAAACTATGAGTGATTTGAGTTACTTGGTGAAAAATCTTATGAACTGAAAATTAATTTGATTAACATATGGAAAGACACTTTTCTATTTTAAATCTAAGGGTGTAAATACATGCATAATATTTTATTTGATGTAAAGAGTAAACGGGTCGCTAGCGTAATAATGCAATATTTTATGCATACAGAATAAAAGGGGTTTATACCGAGCTCATCATAGACCTGGGAAAAGTAAATTTAGGATTTCAGGATAGACCCATCTACTTTTAAATAAAATGTTCAAGTATACAGAAACATAAAATTCACGAGAATTTAGATTGAACTAAAGTGTAAAATATTTTATTGTAAATAATATGTAAATATTGAGATTGTGTTAATCATAATTTATGTTATATGAATAAAAGGGTGTATGTTTTGTTGAAAGATTTTAATTTTGAATTTTTTTATTTTTCTTTAATATAAAGGTGTTGAGAGAATGAGTAGCCATGGAAGATTAGCTTGGGGAAGCATAAATTGTATCTAGGTAAAGGTTGGAGGAGTTTGGTTTTGAGTTCAGCTAGGGTAAGTAGAAGTTCATAAGAGGGGCACTTCCAAAGGTAAGTGGCACCTCAGACAAAGGAAGTACAGCAATATATATATATATATATATATATATATAATTATATATATATATATATATATATTGCTGTGTTTCCTCGTATTAAGAATCGAGCCTCACGAATTGGGCGCCAAGAATGCTGTGATTCTCCCTTTAAGTCAACAGGAACTGGTCCTTACTAAAAAACATTCGAGCCCCACAGATTAGGCGTCAAGAATTGCTGTGATTCTCTCGTCACCTGAATTGAATCTCTTCTGTTAATCGATCTCTTACCTGAATATCGCCTCTTGACTCCTTCCGCCTCGAATGCTCACCTAGATAAAACTTTCATCCTCATTCATAAAAAAAAACACATTTCTACCACAAACATCAACGTTAACTCTATTTACACCAATATTCACAATACATTAAAATTTCAAAATTAAATTTCAGCATAAATTTCAGCATCATAAAATTTCAAGTTCAAATTAGTCATCATTTTAATTTGCATCCGGAATTAGAGTCTTTGTAGGATGCATACTAATTAAGTTAACAATATTTGCAGACCTGAGTCTGAATAAAAGGGAGCATCTCCCACTCCTTTACGTTAATTTAACAGGTTAGTCTAATTGAGCTCAAAGACAGACCCACAATTTCATCATAATCAAAAACATAAACCTGATAAATACTCCTTTCTACTTATACAAGAAAATTTTACCTTAAAATTAAAAATTTGTTGTTTATACAAATTTACTACTGTCCATTTTTATCAAACAAATTATAAAGATATTCAACACACACCAAAACATCAAAGATCGAACAACAAAGCATAAGTTACCTGAAGGTTCCTGCACTCGTGGCTCCAATGTACATTGTCCTTGCTAATCCCACCATTCCAGCTGGTTTATGTTTACGTCTTTGGATTTCTGACCGCCTTTAAAACTTTTCTACACCACCATTCGTCTAAAAAGGTTTCAGGGCTTCTTAGGACTTCCTCTACGTATATCTAAACCTTGTTTTGTGGATCCAATCACGTTTACAAATAACATTCCCGAAAAATAGCACTGAAATTCATAATTATTTCACGCTATACCCAAAACTGCATACTTCTATTTATTTATTTATCGTTATTAATTTGGATAATTGGTACAGTAATACCCGCAAATATAACTAGACTTTATTACCTTTATTTTATCTTCTCTCAGTGCACTAATGCATAATAACTGTTATAGTAGCACGTAATCACCATCTATTTTGCTTGACGTATCGAATAAAATCAAAAAATAAAGAGCAAAACTGTTTGAAGTATCGTATAAAATCAAAAATAAAATAGAGCGAAACTCCTATCAGCCCGGGTTTATATAATGGCTCGCTTGCAAGTCGAATTTGTCCCGCGACGGACGATTTTCAGAAATTCGCATTTTTTTTTCCCTTCCGATGTCTCGGCACAATGATTCTACTGAAATTTGCACTCGCCCGAGTTGACATCTAAGAAATTTACACACGCCTCGCAACACGTCCGAGAACAACTAATTAATTTTACACACCAACTGATATGCTTTCCCCTCTCATGTTTGCATCTTATTTCAACCTTAATCGCCAATCTAGTCTGTTTGTTCTATCTAAAACCTGTGCTCTTGTTTTACATTCTTCCCCTCATTTAACTGCTAATGCATTCCATCTCGCTTGTCTTTATACCACAAACTCGCTTTCTTACTTGCACTCATATAGCTTGAAGCTTATCGACTATCATATACATCGTTATTCTTGCAGGTGTTTTGAGTTCTAATACGCTGAAGGCTTTTACGTGACTTCCCCATGTCTTTTATAATTTCTCGATAGTTTTAGTACTTGGAAAGATTAAATTAAATACAAATTGAACATTTTAACTCTGCTTCTTTTTATAGAAAGCGTCCAGTGAATAATCTAACCCCTTTATTTCTAACGAAACGCTTAAATTTTATGCTCCACGGTTTTAATAATGCGTATTATCTAATGAAATTTTACATTACTTCCTTCTACACGTTGATTATGATTATGTACAAACCCTACCTTCTAATTGAATGATTTAAATCTACACAGTAGGCCTTTAATTAAGCGTACTATTTTACACTGCTCTGACATACACGGTGTTTAACATTATCTAAACAATATAAACCCTATGTTTAGGAGTAAATGACGAATTTATCCAATATGCCGTTAAATGAAGCGTATTAGTACCTAAAGCTTCCTTATACACGGTGATTAAAATTATTTGCTGTCGTTAATTAATTTTCTACCCTGGTCTAAATTTGAGTAATATATATATATATATATATATATATATATATATATATATATATTTGAAAGAATAAAAATATAAGGTCTCAAACAGGACCTGTATCTTAGTCTTTCTAGTTCTGTCCAGGACCTTATATTTTTCTTCTTTCAATTACTAGCTCGATTTAAAATGATTATTTGGGCTTTGCATAAAAGTCTAAGTTATTGTCTTCTTATTAACTCTATATATATTGTTATGGATTCAAAGGGTTAAATTTGGGGTAAGCAATGCAATTTCAACCACCCTGTATAGAGAATGATTGAAAGGTTAAAGGTACATAAAGAAAAACAGTTTTAAAAACAAATAGTTTTAATTCAACATGCAAAAGCATTAGAAAACACACCAGGGTAAAAAAAATCAATAATCTGAAGGCAAAAGGTTTCTTGGTAACAAACAGACGTCAGTTTTATCTGATACGGTGAAATATAAACTCCAGGAATTGTTGTTTTAAACGGTCTATAATTAAGAACACCTGCAATTTTAAAAGGTTACATTCTTCGAAATTATCAGCATAATAAAGCAGGTCTTCATAAAAAATAGTTTTCAACCGTCAGTTGCTTCGAATAACAAGCTAACAAAGTTCTTAAAGAGCAGGGGAGATGCACTATCGGTAATATGCTACAGATAAAGACGGATATAAAAGCATTGGTATTCAAAACGCACGTACTAATCCACGTGGGATGATGAGAAGCTGTCAGCAATATCGATTTTCTACAACTTAAGTGGGGTTTGGAACGCGACAGCAAATATGCATAAGACAGAGATAAAAATAGTACAGGCGGGGTTTTATGACGACACAGATAAGTACTATTGGTTGGGAACGGATAGTTTTACAAACGTACGAACATGCGACAGGTGGGAGCGATTTTCGGATCATACGGCAGCGTCCACGAGGTGAATTTCTGGAATCTTTAAGTTGGTTATATCAAAATTTGCAGAATTGTTATTAGAAAATAAGTTTTTCGCGTGAAGAATAAAATGGGAATACGAACCATAACTGCCCACCAAAAATAGCACGTAAGATGCTATTTTTTCAAATACAAAGTTTTGACTTATAACTGCTGGTAGCTATAAGTTACACGAATATAATACAACAATACGAGTTTGGATATGTACATATATTTTTTTTATAGACACGAACACAAAATATTATTAGTATATTTACATAGATGCACAAATTGAAATTTATTCATTGTGATGGCAACGAACACAATTTGATCATGGGACGTTTTAGTATTTCCTTGGACGTTTGAACAGAAGCTACACGAGAAACGCCATCAGTTCTAGGATGTAGCTGAATGATGCGAGATAGTCGCCAACAAAGGGGAGATACTGAATCCTCCTTTATAATAACGAGAGTACCAATGTCAATGTTGTCTAATTGTTTAGATTTGAACCAACGACGACGTTGATATAATTGATGTAAATACTCCCAAAATCCCTGCTGCAATGCTTGAATTAATTGCCAGCACGACAAACGAGACTGTTTTATATGAAAAACAATAGGATCAGGGAATGACGGCAAAGGTTCCAGGGTCAAAAAATGACCTGGAGTCAACGAACAAAGATCATTAGGATTGCTACTTAGACTGCAAAGAGGTCTAGAGTTCAACAGAGCCTCAATCTGAACAGTAAGAGTTTCAAACTCTTCAAGGCTAAGTATTTGACTACCCACAACACGAGCTAAATGAGTTTTAACAGATTTAACTGCACTTTCCCAAATACCTCCAAAATGGGGAGCAGAAGGGGGGTTAAAATGCCAGACAATGGCTTCTGACTCAACAGATTGACGAAAATATTCTTGTAGTTGTCGATCAGCACCAACAAAGTTTGTTCCACAATCGCTGTAGATGTCTTGACAGCGACCGCGATGAACTATAAAACGTCGAAGACAGGCAATAACTGGGTCAGTAGACAGATCCAAAACAACTTCAAGATGCAAGGCCTTGGTAGCCAAAGCCAAACAAACGAAAACACAAAGATACGACTTAAATGTTCTGGAGCCCTTCTTACGATATGGCGTAATAGTAAAGGGACCAGCAAAATCTATTCCGACAGAGCTAAATGGTTTAGCCTGGGAAACACGATAATGGGGTAAGTTACCCACAATAAGAACAATAGGTACAGGATTGATTCTATAGCAACGATAACATTTCGACAAAATGCAACGAACAGCGCGACGAGGTGAAATAATCCAGAAATTTTTCTGAATTACATATAAAGTTGTATTCACTCCAGAATGCAAATTCTTGCAATGAACTTGTTCTATCGGTAAGTCCATAAAACGATGTTTACTAGGTAACAAAGCAGGATACTTAGTAGAATCCGGAAGGCTAGAATGAGTTAGTCTACCGCCCACTCTCAAAATATCATTGGAATCGAGGAATAAACTTAACGCTGAAAGTGTTTAGGTAAAAGTTCATTTTGACGAAGTGCTTCTAATTCATATTTAAACGATGTGTGTTGAACTACTTTTGTGATAACCATTAGAGAATTTTGTAACTCTAACAAAGACAATGATAACGAATTCAGAATATTTTTTTTCGCATAAAATTCTCTTAGGCAATATGCAATTATGCCTTGAATTCTACGTAGAGATGAAAATCTTTCAAAGAAATTATCAATCCATGTCGATTCTATTGTAGCGACACACACAAGGTGTTTCTCTTCAGCAGATGCTTCTAGAGACGAAACACATGACAAAGGCAAAGACCAATTTGCTTCAGGGATTGACAAAAATGAAGGACCTGCCCACCATAACGGATGCGAGGGCAGTTCAGAAGGAAACAAACCTCTTGTGGCACAATCAACAGGATTGTCACAAGAGCGAATATAACACCAACATTCAGGAGGAACTCTTTCCTGAATGAAACTAACACGATTAGCTACAAATGTTTTCAAACGATAAGCAGACGACTTTATCCAAGTCAAAGCCACCGAGGAGTCAGTATAACAAATGATTTTTTTAAAGGTTATAGACGAATAAGCACCAATTACGAATTGTACCAATTTTGATAAAAGCACCCCGGCACAAAGTTCCAGACGAGGTACAGATAAGTATTTCAGAGGAGCTACCTTTGATTTAGCTATAACGAAACGAACAGAAATATCCCCAGAATGAAATACCAGACGAAAATAAACAATGGCTGAATAGCCCTTTTCTGAGGCATCAGCAAAACCATGAAGCTGCACACTACAAGCTTTTTTAATAACTAGATAACGTGGTATCTAAATTGATTCAATAATTGAAAATTCAGAAACAAATTTTTTCCAAAACATGACACTGACATCTGGAGCATCCTCATCCCAGTCTAACCCAAGAACCCAAAATTGTTGAATGAGTCGCTTGAGGGCAAAAGTGACTGGAGTAAGAAATCCCAGAGGGTCATAAATGCGAGCAATCGTTGAGAGAAGTATACGTTTAGAGATACGATTCTCCAAAAGTTAAAGATCGAAAGAAAAAATGTCCAATTGTGATTGCCAACGGAGTCCAAGTACCGTAATGATAAAATCCCACCACTTGCAACAAGATTTGACTTCGATTGTTGGTGTTCAAGAGGGATGTCTTCCAAAAGTACTGGATTATTGCCAGCCCATTTACGTAATTCAAAACATCCTGAACCAAGCAACTGGACAAGCTGACATTTTAGTTCCTGAGCTTCCGACAAAGTGGAAGCACCACACAAAATATCATCAACATACAAATTGTTTTCCAACGCTTGAGCAGCCAAAAGATATGTATTCTTGCCAAGTTTGGCTAACTCCAAAATCGTTCGAATCGCTAAGAATGGAGCTGATGATACCCTATAAGTGATGGTGTTCAACTGATAAGTTTGAATAGGCTCAGACGGATTCCACCTCCATTGTATTAGCTGATAGCAACGATTTGATTCTGTTATCAATATCTGACAATACATTTGTTTAATGTCACAAACGACAACAAATTTGTAAGTACGAAAAGCTAACAATATCTTAAAAATATCGTTCTGGAGCTTAGGTCCAGTAAGCAAGGTATCATTTAATGAAATACCATTAGTTGATTGTGCAGAGGCATCGAATACAACCCTCAATTTGGATTTACCATTTTCCATCTTAAAAATTGCATGATGCGGAATGTAGTACGAATCACTACCAATAGGGGCAGACAATAAAAGTGACATGTGACCTGAAGATTCATAATCACGCATGAAATCAACATACAATTTGCGAAGTTCTGGATTGGCTTAGAGACAACGCTCTAAAACCAACAGACGCTTAACCGCAATAGCTTTTGAATCTGGAAAGTCGGGAATATTTTCCTTAAACGAAAGACTTACTCCAAACCTACCATTGGACAAACGAAATAACGATTTATCGAATGACTGACTGACTTAGATACATCCGCGTTCTACAAGCTGTATGTATTTATGGTTAGTAAGAAAAACTCTTTTTAAAATTTTAAAATAGTATTACATTGCTCTATATTTATAAAAGGCTATGACGTCACAACGACCTTAGAAAAGCAGTCGAAACTAAGTAGCCGAGAGCATAGCAAAGTGGTGATTTTACCTATATGATGAAAGATGATATAATTTGCATATATTTTAAATTCATACGGGTATAATTAAAAGATTATATGTTAGATCCGACTGCAAGTTTAGTGTAATTGTATAAATTATTTTGGGGTGATGTAACCAAGAAGCCAATATACGGCATACCTGTCTTAACATGTTTTTGCAAAACACCTATGTTCATTAAATTCATTATATTACAAGTTGAATGTCGATATGATTTGCATATACATTACCAGAGAGATATAATTACAATAAAAAACACGAGTTATATTCTAGATTTTGACTGCGAATTCTTGTTATTTTATCTTGGTATTAAAATCGTGAGAAATGAACAACTTCTTTTTACAAGATTTTACATGCAGACTTTAAAAATTTGATTCATTATATAACATTTCGTATATTTTCTAAATGTTATTTGCTACTTCATACAAAATACAGCTTTTGATGAGAGCTAAAAAATTCTTTACCACTTGCACATGTTTGCTTAATATAACAAAATTCTTCACCGCGTTTTAATTTTTAGCTTAACCTACCCAAAAAATCTCCGAAGCGGTCAAGAACCCACACGTAGACTCCGTTCTACAACATCGTGCCAAAATTGATTGATTCCACTATTCCAATTACTAAAGTTAAACATATCAATAAGGGTGGGATTCTCATCAGTAGTGATACAGATGATTCCAATCAAAAAATAAAACAAATCATGAATGATAGCATGTCTAATAATTATAATATAACTGAAATAAGGAATCCTCTGCCTAAAATTAAAGTTGTGGGTATAACTGAAAAACTTGATGCCACCTGTGTTGAGAAATTCCTAATAAATCAAAACGACCACTTCTTAAGTCAGAATTTCAGCTGCAAAGTTCTTAGGATATCGTCAACCAAAAAGAACTGCCAGGTCTATCAAGCTCTTGTGGAATTGAATATGCTTTCTTTTAATAATTTGATGGCTCTTGGAAAAAAAAACTCTAATGGTGGGACTTGATAACTGTTCTGTCTTGGATGGAATTGAACCACGTAGATGTCTTAACTGCTGCTCTTATAATCATATAAAGGAAGTCTGCAAAAGTAATCCCATTTGTCCTTGATGTGCACTTGAACATACAATTGATAAATGCACTGCCGATGAGGTAAAATGTATTAACTGCATTACTTACAAAAAAATGTATCCCGATAAGACAAAAATCAATGTTAATCACACAGTATGGAATACTGACTGCTCTGTGTATAAATTAAAGTTAGCTACAGTAAAGGCTTCTATCTTCTCTAGGTAGCAATCACAGTCTATAACTCATTCTGCACCCATAGTTAATTCTAAGGCGTTGGCCAGTTACATATACTACCAAAATGTTAGACGTCTCCGTACTAAAATGGTTGAAATGTATAACTTCTCTTTGATGTGTGATTATGAAATCATATGCTTAACTGAAACATGGTTGGGAGATGATATATAAACAATGAACTTTTTTGTAATACTTTCAATGTATTCAGAACAGATCGACACACTAATTTGGGTGTTAGCATGGGTGGAGGGGTATTTCTTGCTGTTCACAAAAAATTCGTCTCTCATCAAGTTCCCTACACTTGTACGAATATTAACTTTGATGTCTTAAATGTTGAAATTAAAGCCAGTGTATGATTATAATAACGGTATATATCCCGTCAAATCAAGTGAGACATGCGTATGAACTTTTCTTTGATGAATTAATGAATCTTTATTTTATCTATGACAAAAACTTCAACCTACCTGAATTTGCATTTAGTGGCAACAACCTGCCCAGATTGGTACCCCTTAATAATCTTGTAGCTTTCTTTGATCTCATACAGTACAACTACATATACAATCTGAATCAAAGGCTACTGGACCTAGTTTTTTCTAATTTCGCTTGCAACATATCTGAATCAAAGTGTGTTGACCTGCCTATTGACAATCATCATCCACCACTTTGCATTGAAGTACATAAATTACTTGTAAAAAACTATGCTAAAGCAACCAGTAAAGATACCCGCTACAATTTTAAAAATGTCAACTATACTGCCCTTTATGATGATTTAGCTACACTAGACTAGAACTCTCTGTACCACTTTGATGACATTGAAGCTGCTACAACTCCTTTTTATGCTTTATTGTTTGAAGTTATTGATTTGCATGTCCCTAGAACGAAAGCCTGTAGAAAGTCTTATCCATCGTGGTTCACTAAGGAGATCATCAATCTTACTAAACAAAAAGAAATTTTATGGAAGCAATATAAATTAAGTAATGATACATTAGTATACAACAATTTTAGAATCCTACAAACTAGGCTAAAAAACGCTATGAATATTGCTAACAATAATTTCTTAAGATCAATGAATGACAAAATAAAATCCGATCCGAAGAGTTTCTGGGCATTTGTGAACGATAAACGAAAGTCAACGAATCAACAAAGACCAATGATCTATGACAATGAGTCCTATTCTGATCCGTATGTTATAACGAATAAGTTTGCTGAACTTTTCAAATCTGCCTATACTTCCAGCTCCCATACTTTTGATCCTGAACCAGTCTCCTCTTATCCCAGTATTGGTGTACCTGTGATAGAGGAACAGGCTGTACTCAAAGCTATTGACAAATTACAATCTAAATATACTGCAAGTCCAGACAACTTACCCTCTCTTGTGATTAAATATTGCAAGTTTCAACTTATCAAACCCTTAACCTTCCTGTTTAATCTCTCTCTCAAATATTCGCAATTTCCTAATATCTGGAAATCTTCTAAAGTACGACCTATCTATAAAAAAGGGGACAGATCCTGTATAATAAATTATCACCCTATTGTCATTCTTAATAACTTCAGTAAAATATTTGAATTTGTTCTTTATGATTATATCTACTTTCACTCACATTCAAAAATATGTCTGCAACAACACGGCTTTGTTTCTGGTAGATCTACTGCAACTAATTTAACCAGTATGGCACAATATCTTTCTAAATCTTTAGATGAGGGAATGCAGGTAGACGTGATATATACAGATTTGTTAAAGGCATTTGATCGGCTAGATCACAATCTGTTACTTCGGAAACTGTCTTACATGGGCTTTACACCTCAGCTACTGACCTTTTTCTCCTCCTATTTAAATAATAGAAGACTTTATGTCGATTATTTAGGGTCTCATTCCAAACACTTTATTGCTACCTCTGGAGTTCTACAAGGGTCTGTCCTTGGCCCCTACTTCTTTATCATTTTCATCAATGATGTTGTTGTTGATATTGATTGTGAATGTTTAATCTATGCAGATGACAAAATTATTCAACACGATAAGTCAAATAAAAAATTGCTCAAAACTGCAGCAGAATCTAAATAATCTACATTTCTGGTGTATTACAAACGACCTCCCAATTAATCCTGAGAAATGTTCTGTTTCAAATTATTTTAGAAAGCATAATATAATTAAATTCCCTTATAGCATTGAAGGTTTAGTACTTCAAATCACCGATAGTGTTTTTGATCTTGGTGTACTGTTTGATGCCAAGTTAACATTTAATTTGCATATCCTCAACACTATTAGGCCGGCACATAAATCGCTGGGTTTTGTTATTAGGATGAGTAAACACCTCACTATTGATACTCTAAAAATATTATTTTTTGCCTACGTTAGGTCGAAATTGGAGTATTGTAGCATAGTCTGGAATTCTTCATATGCCGTCTATATAAATATGATTGAGAAGGTACAACGTCACTTTCTTAAATACCTAGCATACAAGGAGGACTCGGTTTATCCATGTATAGGTTACGACCATAACCTACTTCAATGAAGATTCTCTGTAACTAGACTTAAATCGCGACGTGATTTAAGTGCTATGGTATTTCTCTATAAAGTAGTTAATAACTTAATAGACACTCCCTATTTATTATCTGCTGTAAATTTCCGAGGGCCTACATCTACCAGGGGCGATGATATGTTTTATTTAAACACCCCAAGAATCAATGTGCTTAAGTTTTCCCCTTTGTACTTTATGTGCACAATTTCAAAACAAATGTAAATCTCTTGATATCTTCCATGTTTCTTTGTCACACATTAAATCAACTTGTCTGTGCACAGATTAACCAATTATTTTAGTGTTCCTTGCCTACCCATCCTCTGCCTTTCCTTGTGTTTTGACTGTATTCTCTTTCAGGTTATGTTTTACGGTTTTTGTTTTTTCTTGTTTAATTTTATACTTATTGTATTTACTTATTTGACATAATTCCTTTTTTAATTTTTGTATTAATGTTTTTGATTTGGTGCCTATTTTGTAATTGGGTCTAACATGTTAAGTAGTGTATATAAATAAATAAATAAATAAATAAATAAAAATGTATAACACCTTCCACATCTTATTTAATATTTAACACAGAAACGCTGATAAAAATTTTCTTAAAAAAAATATCTCCGAAGCAGTCAATCACCTAGGGGTACGAGGGGTGTCCATTTATCATTTGACATTGTTTAACGTCATTCACCACGTTTATTGCACACCTCCATACTATCTAACAACAAAGACGCCCGGCCGGTGCTGGCACGCACCCTCAGGACAAAGGACTAACACCCCCGGACGCGCGTCCCCCGAGGACTAAGGCCTAACGACCCCCCGGCGTACCAAATTTACATACAGACAATTCTGTTCTCAAAACGGCGTATACATATCTTGCTGGCCGCCTTCTAGCAAATTTACACACAAAGACAATTTTGTTCTCAAACCGGCGTATACATATCTTGCTGCGCGTTTTGTTTCTCAAAGTGGCTTAGCTATTCAACTATTATACTAGTTTAAAAATTTTAGGATCCTGTTCTTTAGTGCTTTTTCAAAATAATTTTCTAAATTTGATATTAATGAAATGGTCGATAACTTATAGGGTTATTTTTGGTACCTGATTTGAAGATTGGAATAACTAGTACATCTTTAAAATGAGTAAGACAAAACCCTTCATTAAAGCTTAAATTTATTATGGTACATAATGGTTTAGAAATAATGTATGCAATTTCTTTAAGTAGTGAAGCTTTGATATTATCCATTCCAGGAGTTTTATTGGTTTTTAGTTCATGTATATAATTTTGTATCTCTTTTTCGGTAACTTCATCCAATAGAAAAGAGTTTAAGTTGCTTTTCATAAATATTTTTTATCAGACTGTTTAAGCTCATTTTCTTTTAGTTTTGCCATTTCTTCTCCAATTATAGAGAAAAATGTATTAATTCGTTAGCTATTTCTTTATCCTCTGTGATGTTATTTCCCTCTTTGTCACATAGAATTATCTTTTGGGTTTCTTTATTATTATTTTTCCTTAAAATGTCATTAGTGACCTTCCAAAGTGTTTTTGAATCTTTGCAGGTACCTTGTATTTCTTTTGTATAATACAACTGTTTAGCAAACTTTATGAGTGAAACTATTTTATTTCTATAAAACTCATATTGCTGTAAATATTCATTATTTGGATCTTGAATTAAATTCTTATGTAATCTGTCTCTTACATTAATTGATTTTATAATACCTTGACTAATCCAAGGTCTCCGTTTTTTACAATTTAGAGGTTTAGCGACAGAAGATGATTCTATATAAATGTTTAATTTTTTGATAAATATGTCACATGCCTTTTCAGCAGAGTAATGTAAGAGCTCATTTCAATTTTCTTTCATTAATTTACATTTTAAATTCTTGTAATTCATAAATTTATACACCTTATCATTTGTAATTTCTCTGGGTGTCATATTTCTTTGTACGTCAAAATTTATTATAACTGGAGAATGGTCAGTATGTAGAACAAGTGGAATTAATTTATTAAATATCTGTTTAGTTTTAATAAAAATATGGTCTATACAGAATTGTGATCTTTTTCTATACGAGTATACTCATTTATATAAGACTAATCCCTTGCGATGCTAGCATATTCAAATACTCATGAGCAAGGGTCTCATTAGATAATATATTTATCTTCATGTCCCCTATGATCATTTCTGTCGGTTCAATACAGTATTTACCAACATATTCCTCTAAAACATTTACAAATAACTGCCCTTCTATACTAGGTGACCTATATACCGCGTTCAACGAAATATTTAGTTGAGTTAAGTTTAGTCTAACAAATGTTATATTATGGATGTTAATTATTTCAGCTGTGTGCTGCAAATTTTTCTTTACATATACCATTGTACCATCGCACTTAGTAAGGTATGAATTATTATAATAATGGTTATACCCATTTAATAAAAATATATCTGGAGCTGCGCAATACCACGTTTCTGATTTTTATAAATCTGCAATAATGCTAGAAATTCATCATAGTGTTTTCGTATGCTTTTTATGTTACAATGAAATATCGTAAAAGGTGTTTTATCTACAATAATCGTACACTCATCATAGCTATATGCAATATGTGTTTTAATTTGTAAATCATCTAAAACTCTAATATAATTAGTAATCAATAGAAAAATAAAAGTATACAATATTAATTAAACCACGTGTTTAAACAAAAGAGGTTAAGTAATATGAACATTTTTTATGCTACCTTATTAAGATCTAATTCAGTTTTTATTGTGATTATCGGATCGTTTTCTGACTTACGCATAAATGTAGTTCTATCGCGAGTCCATACATATTGATACATTTTCTCAGTCTTTAATTTTTGAACTAGATTAAAAAGCTTTCTGTTTAATGCTGTAAGATTTTCACTAATGTAAATCCTATATTTAGGTAGTTTTATTGGCAGTTCTAAGCTGTCTGCATATGGTATGACGTTTTTACGTGTATACAAAAATTTATTTCAACTTGTTCTATCTTTAAATTGAACAATAATCCCTGCATGAGTAGCTTTATTTGTTTTTGGTAAGCGATGGCAAATATCTATATCGCTAGCTTGTATGTCAGCATTTATTAGCTTAGCCACACTTAGTACAATATCCACGGTGCTTTCATTTTCTTTCTCTGGTACATTATGTATTTCAATATTAACCAGTCTGGTTCTCTGCTCCATATCATTACATTTGCTTTCTAGATATTGGAATTTACCTTGTAATTCATGGTTTTCCTTTGAGAGTATGGAGTTTTCTTTAATTAATTGCTTAATTTCACTATTCTCACGAAGAACTTCATCAAATTTTTGAGACATGAAATCTACGAATTTCTGTTGTTCAGCCA
Source organism: Platerodrilus igneus (assembly GCA_036346225.1). NCBI lineage: Eukaryota > Metazoa > Arthropoda > Insecta > Coleoptera > Lycidae > Platerodrilus > Platerodrilus igneus. Next base: position 5,560,035 of record JARFIW010000982.1, on the reverse strand, counting down.
TCATATCTAATAAATTTTTGATGACGGCATTTTCTGTTGAGTATTTTTCCTCTTGATTCTTACAGCTTTGAAGATTTTGAATACTTTTTACAGCAAAATCAATATTTGTAACCCACAACTAGGGTGTAATTTTGCTTTGCATTGTTCACAATTTATTGAATTTACAATTTTTTTTTACAATAATTGCATAAAACCATTTCCGCATATTTTATACACGTATTGCAGTCATAACTTAATATGGCGGGGCTGTAGATATGGCAGCCCCTCACCAAAGCAATTCCCAATTTTTTTTATGTTCAATCGATTGTGTATCGTAAGTGCACAAATGTGCATGATGTACAAATGTTTATGCACTTTTTTCTGCACTAAGATATGAGAATATGAATTTTGGGAATGCCATGCATAAGTGGCGACGTACCACCGATGCAATTGGCTTTTAGAAAATTAGGGATTGCAGCGGTGGAACGTCGCCACTTATGCAATCACAAATTTTCTAAAAGCCAATTGCTTTTGTGTCTTACGTTGACAATAGTGCATAACGTGCAAAGGTTTGTGCACCCTTTATTGCTAAGCAATACTAACCAATATCATGTAGAAATAAATTTGAGTTGTCCACAGAAACAGTAACACGTTTCCTACGCAGTGTATTTATGGTTCTTAATGATATTTGTTTGCATGTGTTGTAGATACATAATTCTGCAAGTGTCAACGTTTGTGTACTTTTCCATACTAAGGTAGAAGGAAAGTGATTTGCAAAGGCTATCGAAATGGTAACTAAAAAAAGTTCTTCCGTTTTTTATGGACAATTGTTCGTTTAAGGTCGTAGCGTTTGTATATACTTTCTCAAACTATAATATTGTAGTGAATGTCCTATTTGCCTTTATTGTTCAATATTCTTCAATACAACTGGGCAGATTTAACAAAGTAACTGCGTAAGAAGAAGTTCTAAAAGAATTTGATGTTTGGATTGGAAAAGAATGCATTGATTGCAATAAAGATACACAAGTATTCGACGAATTTTCACTTATTGCTATTTACATCATATAGCAAAAAATGATCGAATATGGAACAATATAAATGTAAATTCAAACACCTCCACACTTAATCTTAATAATGCAAACTTTTGCATTATAAGTGAATATATTCTACAACTGCATGGCAGAAATGCACCAGTAGTTTTATGCGTTGAACGAACTATAGGGACAACTGAAAAACTTAATTACGGGTCTTGATTGGCGATGTTAATCAGTAAAGTTATTTTAAAAAGAATGTGTAAAGAATTTCATGATTATTTATGTTAGAAATATATGAGGTTTCCTCTTTTGACGATATTAGGCGGTTTTATCGAAACTGTGCATACACGTAAAAGATAATACCCGTCCTATTATCTACAACAATAAAATAAAAGGAGTCGTGTTTGATACTTCGTAACGTATGGTAGATGCACGGCCTTGTGCGCCACATTTGCGCTTCGTACCTGTATTCCCTTAGCGGGACTTATTTTTTTGTGCTACGCAACATTGAAGAACTTCTCGACAAGTGTTGGGTAAGTGTTTACACTGTTCCGATTTATTGCATTTTTTTATTGTCGAAATTGTAAAACCTCAGCATTTATTATTGTTATTATCAATTTGGTTTTCACCATTCACACAACAGTCCACTCAGCTATCGAAAATTTGCACTTGATGAGCAATCTGGAGAAAATCCCAATGCAGGATTTTTTACATCCATTGCTTATCGAACAAGTTTTTGGTCACTTCGCATCGCTGGATTTAAAACTGGGATTTAATAATTTTAGATTATTAAATTGGGGGTTTAAATTCTTATTTTGTAGTCAAAATTAATTGACCTCGCTAACCGAATTATAATTTATATAATTTATGTGATTACAAACATTGTTTGCTATTAAAATTGGAATTTTGTGCTAATCGTATTTTAACACTTGCATTACAAGGTTTGTTTACAATTCCCTTATCAGCTTACTAATTGCCGATTTATTCTTAACATTTGTTAAATTCCTTAAAATGGAACCTGATAGGGAAACCCTCGCTTACTTTAAAAAATTAACTAATCGTAAAGAACGATATTGGCGTCGTTTACAAGATTGCCATGATCTAATTAAGGATTTACCTACACAGCTCGAACAATTCAAAGTCCGTGTTACTCAAATTGATGAGACACATAATCAATTTTTAGGAATTCTTGATGAACTTGCATCGTTATCTGACACTCACGCAACCTTAGCTACAGACACCGTAACCCTGGAATCAAATTTTAATTCCATATATTTTAATATTTTGTCCGTCGCCGGTTGCTACAGTTCATCAGTAGCGCCTAACATAACCGCACTTAATACCGCCGGTAAACAGTCAAATGTACATTTGCCTGAAATAAAAATTGATAAGTTTCATGGTAAACCCGAACAATTCTCCTCTTTCAAATCACTTTATGATAGCTTAATTCACAATAACAAATCCTTATCGGATATTAAAAAGTTTACATACATTCTCACCAGAAAATTATTTGATAGCTTATAATCTTCTTGTTCAACGTTACACGAACAAACGTTTAATCGCCAATCAATATCTGTCAAAAATATTTTCATTGTCTAAACTGAAAACTGATTTGGAACATTCCCTTAGTAACTTGTGTGAAACGTTACAGGCTAACGTTTCTGCACTAATGGACATGAAATTAAACCATTTGTCCAATTACATATTTTTATATTTTTCTTTGGAGTTGTTAGATTCAAAAACGCGACAAGAATTTGAAAAGGATTATTTAGAACAAGAATTTCCTTCATTTGAGGACCTATTGCATTTTTTGCGTAACAAATGTTCAATCTCCGCAATGATTGGAAGTAGTACTGCTTGTTCGTTAAAAAATATTCCTAACGCACCTAAAAAATCCATTTCACGCTATTTTGAAGCAAGCGATAAACGTATAGCTATGGCTACACAACAAATTAATGTTATTGCACCCAAAGCAGCGATAATTTTTTGTCCTGCTTGCAACGAAAACCATAAATTTATTAATTGTCCACAGTTATTGGCACTTTCGCCTAAAGATAGACATGAAAAAGTGAAGCAACTACGCAGATGTTACGCGTGTTTAGCGCCACATAATGTTGCTTCATGTCGATCCAAATATCAATGCCGTCATTGCGGTAGCAAAAAGCATAATTCACTACTGCATTTTAACGAAGCTACAATCGTACAGTGTGGATCCACTGCGTCACACCCTGATAAGGATAACAATTTAGTTCCCAGTAATTCAAATAGTTTAGAGGAAACCCCCTCTACCCCTATTTCTTTGGTTCATTCTATTGCCAATGAAAAGGGAACTGTTGCGCTTTTAGCCACAGTACAAGTATGGATTTTATCTTGCGATAATAATTGGCATCGTTGTCATCTAGTTTTAGACACCGGGTCCCACTCCAATTTCATTACTGTTTCTTTGGCAAACAGACTATGTTTGAGACATAAAAAATGTCCTCTTCAGATACGCCAGGTGGGAGAATCCGTGTTAGACAATGTAGGCGGTCTTGTTGATTGTAAAATTTCGTCGCTAAGCCATGGTGCTTACCTTAATTTTCAAGCTGTAGTCTTGCCTCGCATTACCGCTGAGCTACCTACAGCAACGTTACCGGTTCAGCTCAAACAGCAATTTTCGTCGCTGCAATTAGCTGACCCAGATTTTTATATAAAATACCCCGTAGACATTTTGTTGAGGGTACAATCCGTTTTAGATATTACCCCCACCGAACCGTCATATTTAAAAGGAAATCCCACTGCGGTTCTTACGACGTTTGGTTGGGTTTAGGAATAAAGTTTATGAAGATTATCATAAAAATTATACACCTTTAGAAAGGTTAGATGTGGGTTTGGTTACTCAGGTACCGCATGACTACATGTATCTCGTTTGTTTGGGTCTTATGAAACGATTTTTGCAATTTTGGGTTAAAAGTAACCGAACCATAGAAATGAGACCTGCAAGTATTCAACAAGTTAATCTGAGTTTGCTACACTTCAGAAAATACTTGCCGGTTGAATTTGCAAGACTTCCTCAAGAAATATTTGAAATAGATCATTAGAAAGCAACAGAATTGCGACAATTTCTTTTCTACACAGGGCCCATTGTATTATAACATCACATTCATGCATCTCAATTTAAACATTTTATGTCACTACACTAGGCAATTCGAATACTGGGACCTCAGAGTTTATGCATTCGTTATAATAATTATGCAAGGAAATTGTTAATATATTTTATTGAAAAATATGGAACTTTATATGGCACTGAAAATGTAACCCATAATGTGCACAATTTAATTCATTTAAATGAAGATGTGATTCACTATAGATCTATTGACAACTTCAGTTCATTTAGATATGAGAATTATATGCACAAATTAAAAACTTCTATGAAGGCATCCAAGCAACCACTACAGCAAATTGTAAAACAGCTTACATAAACAGGAAAAGTTTATTGCACCTAAGAAAAAATTTAAACCATTTATTTTATTAAAAGAAAATATTCATGGAGTGGAAGTTCGTTAATCAAATGTTACTTATTATACGGGAGTCAAAACTGACGAAAGGGAAATAAATCTTAGTACCAAAAATTCTCATTCTGTTTTGAAAACTTCTGAAGTGTCACATTCAGAACATAATGGTTAGACATGCAAATCAAAGTGCATGTTTTATAATTTGTAAAAAATATAAGATATTCAAATGTAACGGCCACTTCGTGACGTTACAAAATTGGTACATACTTAATGTCCGTTAGCGTGGCTTGAGCCACTATTTTGCTATTGTTATATTCGACAGGTCTGTAAAATTTTCTAGAACATTGTTTTCTACTATCTTTTGGTTGTACAAAACCGTATCAAGTATTGCATTTTCGTACTTAATCCATTTTGTAATTAATAGTGGAATAGGATATTGTAAAAGTTGTTCATGTGGTGATAAGAATAAATGTATTAACCTTACACACAGATGTGATATCTTCTTAATATAAAATTTTTACTTTGTGGCGAGCTGTCAAAACAGCAATTAAATCTGCAAAAGACTACGTAAATTCTAGTTTATGTAAAAAGTTGGCTGGTGCCTAAAATACATTTATAGAAGTGTATACTTTATCCGAAATACTCGGGATTTTGGTAACTAGAATAAATTATTTCTGGAGGTTCTATTAGATGATTGTAAGCAGTGTTGCACTTATAAAAACTCTGGTCGACAGGTGTTGAAGAAGTAGGTACAGATTCATTGTCTGTGGGAGATTGTTCCGAGGTAATTAATTAACAGAAGGAAGTATCATATTGTGAATGTTCAGTTGTAGACAGGGCCGTGCCTGACGGGCGTTCATTGCGTGCACCGCACGCAGGCGGCCGAAATTAAGAGGCGGCCAAATCGTTACAAGTTGTTTACTGGGCAAAAATACAATCGGTTTGTTTTCATTAAGATACGAAGTAAAAACAGTTTCTCTAATCTAATCTATCTAAAAAGAGTTTCTCAGAAATAAGAAATGTATAAAACTGATTAGGTCGTTGTAGTATTTATATACCTAGTCATGCAGCGAATCCGAATTTTTTCGAACATTGCACGAGCGACGAGCCGAAATAGTTTTTTCAATTGACCGGCGTCGCGTAAGCGGTCTTATTCGTCTTATTAGTCGTATTAGTCTATAGACTAGCGAGGATAAATCGTTATTTGTGTCCTGTGTGTGATCCGATATTATTAAAGTCTTTAATTTAACGAATAAAATAAATTGCTTAATTCCTGAAAACTTTTAGTTGTGTGTTCGTGTGGTGAAATTTAATAAAAGTTTATTTACTCGACAAAGACTGAAAAGGTAATACACAAAAATGTAAAATTTGGGTAGACTTTCACTTTTGGGCCCGGAAAATTTTGGCGGGTCTTTTGGAGGAAAAGGCCTTTTGATATGAAATTCTTAAATAAATATTAAAAATATTTAATAATATTAAAAAATTAAAAAAAATTAAATAATAATTAAAATAAATAATAAAATAGTGCAATTTAATATTAAATTACTTAAAATCTTCCTTAATTTATACTAAAAATGAATATCTTTCTCATTTTGAATGCATTTATATAATAATTAAAAGTTGTTTGTTTGCATACGAGATTCTCTGTTTAAATCGCTCACAACCCGCCGATGGAAAATCAAGCATTTGAACTTGTGTAGCCGAAAGCAACTCTTTAAATTAAGCTTATGATTCCTTTTATAATAGCAATGTTATTGTTATTAAATGGAAGAAATTTACCTGACATTGAACTAGAAAACAGTTATATGTGGTTGGATTTTCCTCTCCGTTTTCATTTTCAAAATAAATCTTGACATATTTATGTTTAAAAATATGTTTTACTTAAAAAGCTTATAAATGATTTTCTTATCGTGTCATCCTATGCGCATTAAAATATACATTAATTATAGATTTTAAGTAATTTAATATTAAATTGCGCTATTTTATTATTTATTTTAATTATTATTTAATTTTTTTTAATTTTTTAATGTTATTAAATATTTTTAATATTTATTTAAGAATTTCATATCAAAAGGCCTTTTCCCTCCAAAAAGACCCGCCAAAATTTTCCGGGCCCAAAATTGAAAGTCTACCCTAAAATTTAATATCACTGCTCATTTACATTTTTAAAGGCCTACGAATGTCTGAAAGGAAAACGAAAAGATTGTCTGGAGCGCAATATAAAAGAAAGCGAGAGGAAAAGCAAAATGAAGCTAAACAAATGTTTGGCTCATTAACAAAGTTTTAGTAAAATCGCCAGAACCGGAAAGTAGTTGTAGTAGCCAATTAAATCCAATTGATGATTTGTTTTGCGATAAAAATGAAAATGAATTATCTGTCGAAAATGAAAAGGCTAATGACAATACTACTAGTACCGACGAAATGGAAACAGAAGATAATAAGGATATCGATCTATACAATACCGATACCGCTGAAATTGATAAAGCATATTTTGCTATGTGTATGGATTTAAATGATCCAGCTTGCTGGCCTTTAACAATTACCACTAAAATATTGGATATATTAATCGAAAAAGGACCCATACAAAATAAACAATCTACATATCCCATTAATGAATTGGGAAGATCATTTTCATCAACTTATTTCTATAGAAAATGCCAAATGGTGAAAAATTTAATCGTGAGTGGTTAATCTATTCTTTAAAACGGATTCCATATTTTGCTTCTGTTGTAAATTATTTGGCAAACAAGAAATAAAATTAGTTAATGAAGGCTTCAATGATTGGCAACACACATCTGATAATTTATCTCGTCATGAAAAACATCGCTGCATATCGGAAATTGCACCAATTGGAAAAATTTGGAATTAAATTTAAGAAACAAAGCTACAATTGATAAAATTTGCAACGGTATTATGACGCAGAGAAAAACGATGGTATCAAATTGTCGTACGTATGATATCTGTGGTACAATTTCTGGCAGTACAGGGTTTAGCGTTTAGAGGTAGCTCGAGCAGATTGTATGAAAACAATAATGGAAATTTTCTAAAAGCAATTGAAATGATAGGAAAATTTGATGATGTTATGGCAGATCACATAAATCGCATTCAACAATCAGTTGCTTTAAAGAACCATATGCCACATTATGCGGGAAATCGCTTCCAAAATGAAATAATTAGTATCCTTGCAGCGCAAATTCAAAATATATTTTGTCAGCAATAAAAGACGCCAAATATTTTTCAGTAATTTTGATTGTACGCCGGACATGGGACATGTCGAGCAAATTACAATAATTTTGAGATATGTGCATATTCAAAATGACGAAGTAGAAGTGAGAGAAAATTTCGTTGGTTTTCTCCAGGTCAAAAAGTACTGGAGAAGCTTTTACGACTTTTTAATTGAAAAATTAAGCTCTCTTAAATTAAATGTTCACGATATGAGAGGCCAGGGTATGATAATGGATCAAATATGGCTGGAAAACATATTGGATTGCAGAAACGAATTTTGGACAATTATCCACGAGCTTTGTTTATGCCATGCAACGCGCATACATTAAATTTGGTCGTCAATGATGCAGCGAAAGTTTCTTTTTCAACTGTGGATTTTTTAGTAATGTGTCAGCAATATACAATTACTTTTCCGGATCACCTTTTCGATGGCAAATTTTAAAAACATGTAAAATCGTTAACAGTAAAACAAGTTAGCGTAACCCGGTGGGAATCAAGGATTAAGGCGATTAGACCACTGCGTCATGAATTAGGTGAAATTTATGACAGCCTAATAGAACTAGCGGAAGAATGTTCAACACCAATAGGTCAACATGAAGCTAAATGTTTGGCAATGAAAATTAAATCGTACAAATTTATTTGTGCCACAGTAATATGGTACGAAATCTTAGAAAAGTAAATATTATTAGTAAAATGATGCAGACCGTTTCTTGGAATCTTACTTCATGTGCTGAATCTATTAATAATATTTTAATTTTTTCCAAAGTATTAGAAATGATGAAAATTTCGAAAAGTATTTGAAAATTGCTGATGAATTATGTGAATCACTTGAAATACAACCGGAATTTCCTGTTGAAATTAATCTACGTCGACGCCATAAGCGAAAACAATTTGACTATGAAGGAGATGAGGATATTCAGTTAACTGCTAAAGAAAATTTCAAAATTAATTTTTCTATGTAATATTGGATACAGCCATTTCATCTGTTACTACCCGATTTGAAACATTATCCAATTTCGAACAGTCTTTCGGATTTTTATATAAATTTGTTGAAATAGGAGAGGACGACATAAAAAAAAGTTGCTTCGACTTTCATAATAAATTCAAGGATGGCGAATCGTGCGACATAAACGGAGCAGAATTATACGAAGAGTTAATTTCATTGAAAATAATTATAAAAGATAGGAAACAACCCGAAGAACTCCTAAAGTATTTGTACAAACACAATTTACAAAATTCATTTCCAAATGTATCTACAAGCTTAAAACTATTATTGACCATGCCTGTATCAGTTGCGTCTGGAGAACGTAGTTTTTCTAAATTGAAAATCATAAAAAATTACCTACGTACTTCCATGACGCAAGAACGTATGAGCAATCTTTCAATTATCGCGATTGAAAGTGAAATTGCTGAATCTTTAAATATTCACGAAGCAATTGACGATTTTGTCAGTAAAAAATCCCGTAGGATTAACTTTTAATATGTACTTTATTTAATAATTGCTTTGTGAAGATTCAGCAATTTCACTTTCAATCGCGATAATTGAAAGATTGAAAGATTTCCCTAATTAACCGGTAACCTAACCGGTTTTTAGCCGGTTTTTCTTTTCAGAAACCAAGTTTTTCAGCACATGTTTTGTGTTATCCAAATCTTCTTTCTTACAATCACTATAGTTGTCTTGATTTGATTCCCTAACATTATATAAAATTACATTAAATGCTCTATTTGCCTTTCTTGAATTTCACTAATTAGTTCAATGTTATTTTCCAGTGAGAAAATGTTAGCCTGTTGAGATGTATTATTAGCTTGTGCTAATTTTTTAATTTTTCCAACTCAACTTTAAGTTCAATAATTTCCTTAATTAACATTGGCACTTTCAACAGGCCATTGTCACACTCTTCGCATAAATATATTAAGCTGCATTTTTTTAATTGTAAACATTTTATCTCAGATGCAGATAATTCAGAACATGATTCACAATGTACCCTTTTACAACTATCACACTGGAATTTTTGAGATTTATCTTTATCAGCTTTACACTTGCCACATATTTCATTATCAACCATATTTAACACTTGTTTCAATGAAATAGCAATTGATAGAAAGGTTAACTGATAACAATTTACTGTCGAGGATTTTAGTATTTTAAAATTTTTTACACAACCTTTGAGTTTTAGTTTATCAAAATTTTACTTTTAGATTCTTCACCCTTAGTTTCACTGTTATGCCAAAACCAATATTTAATTTGATACTATTGCACCATAAATTTAAGTTTTTTACAGAGCACTTTAACATAACACCTGCACTCTTTATACTTCAATACTTTGCTTGCATGACTAATTTATTTGGTAAATTGTTCAAACCCGTAAGTGAAAATGAAAAAGTGGCTATTACTCGTCGCAATATTTTACCTTATTATACATATGGTTTAGATCTAAACGATTTTTCTACAGTAGAAGAATTACTAAACTTGTGTAAGAAATTAGAATTTAATAGGCAGTTGGCTGCAAATTTCCAAGAATTATCAATAAATTCTTTACCTCGATTAGAACCCGAATTACTAGGAACGTCTATGTTGCTAATGTTAAGCCATTGTTAGATAAAAATGGAAAATCCACTCAATTTGGTTTGCAGTGTTGGAATTGCAGACAATTGGGTCATTCTTTTAAACGTTGTAGTCGGCCAAGGGACAAGAAATTTTGTTTTCGTTGTGGCCAGGAAGGTTTTGTGAAATCTAACTGTAGCAGGTGTTCGGGAAACGGAAGCAGAGGTCGTCTAACAGCCGGTCGATGGTCTTAAGAAAATATCTGGCAGATAAATCATGAAAGTCTTGGTTAAATCGTGTGCATCTGGAATTTCAGCAGGAAAAAATTAAAAGCTTATTTGTTACAAAAGAAGAAGATGTTCGTCCTTATGTGTCTGTTTTCGTATATGACATACCCCTAGTAGATACAGGTATGAGTCAATCAGTTATTGGAAATATGGCGTGGTCTAAATTAAAAGAAATAGGTTTAGATTTGGAACCTAATAGGTCCATTGTGACTGTTGCTGATGGTAGGTCATGTAACATAATTGGCATAATTCAACTTCCTGTGAGATTAGGAAATAAAGCCCAAATAATAAAGGTCTTAGTCATTCCAGATGTGGCTGATGATATAATTTTAGGGATAGACTTTTGAGTCAGATGGATTTTTTTCCGTTAATTAAAAACAATAAATGGGAATTTGTTGAACATGTTTATTTAAAAGGGATTTGTGTAAAAGACATTTTATATATCGAACAAAAACAGCAGTTAGACGAAATGTTAAAGTCATATTTTAAATTAATGAGTAAATCTTTGAGTTGCACAAAAGGAGTCCATCATGTTATAAATACGGGTAACCACCCCCCTATAAAACAAAGGTATTATGTAATGTCACCTTATATACAGAAGATTGTTAACAAAAAAGTTGATAAAATGTTATCCATGGGTATTATTGAAAAATCTAAATCACCTTGGAGTTTGCCAATAGTTATGGTGAAAAAACCAAAAAATCAATATAGGTTCTGCTTAGATTTTACAAAGATAAATCAAGTTACGAAACGAGACACATATCCACTCCCTTACATTTCAGCCATACTAGATCGTCTTAGAGATGCCAAATTTTTGTCATCCATTGATTTAAAAACTGCATACGTTCAACTACCCCTTGAAGAATCGAGCAAGAAAAAATAGCATTTACCGTGCCGGGTAAAGAATTATTTCAATTTACGCGTATACAATTCACCAGCAATGTTTTAGCGCTTGGTGGATAACATCTTCGGTCCTGAGTTAGAAAATTTCGTATCCGTGTATTTGGACGATATTTTAGTAGCAACCGCTAACTTTGAAACACATATGGAAGTATTAAGCAAGGTTTTTGAACGGTTAATTGCAGCAGGACTTACCCTGAATTTTGAAAAATGTGAGTTTGTAAAAAGTAGCCTTCGATATTTAGGTTATGTTGTAAATAGAGATGGCTTAAGGGATGATCCGAAAAAAATTAAGTCAATGGTTGATTATCCCACTCTCAAATGTGCTAAAGAGGTTCGTCGTTTTATTGGTCTAACTTCATGATACAGGAGGTTTGTTAAAAATTTCGCTTATCGTGTGGCTCCACTTAATCGGCTGACTAGAAAAAGACGAAATTTACTTGGGACAAAGAAGCAAGTCGGGCATTTTTAGATATTAAACTATACATGATTTCCGCGCATGTGTTGTCATGTCCAGATTTTTCAAGGAAGTTTCGAATTCAAACTGATGCATCACAAAGTGGTCTTGGTTGTGTACTGACCCAGGAGTTTGATGATGGTGAACATATTATTGCTTTCGCTGGTAGAGGTTTAACGTTTCAAGAGAAAAAATATTCCCCTACAGAATTAGAGTATTTGGCTGTAGTGTATGGTATCGAAAAATTTAGGCCATATATTGAAGGAGTTTCATTTACAGTGGTGACTGATAACTATTCACTTATATGGCTACAATAAACTTCAAAACCACTCAAGTCGTTTGACAAGGTGGACATTACGTTTACAAGGCTACGACTTTGAAATTGTACATAGAAAAGGCTCGAATAATCAAGTATCTGATGCTCTATCAAGGGCAGTTGCTTTAATTCAGGTTGACAAAGAAAATTTGGATGACTGAACGTATCATATGTGATAATGGTAATCAGTACATTAGTTCCAAATTTAAAAAAATGGTGGCTTCATATAAAACAAAAATCGAATTTAATGCAAAATATCACCCACAACCTAATCCCACAGAACGAGTAAATAGGGTCTTAAAAACAATGATTCGTTCGTATGTAAATAAGAATCACAGGACTTAGGATGTAAATTTACCAGCATTTGGTTATGCACTCAGTACAGCTGTACATGAAGTCACTGGTTTTAACCCATGCTATTTGAATTTTGGTTGCAAAATTGCTTTATCTGGTGAGGTGTTTAGAGCAGGAAATGGGTCTGATGAAGACAATGTGATCAATGTTGGTTCTGAAAGTCCCCAAACAGAACATTAAAGAATTGTTTCCTTTGATTAAAGAAAAATTAAAAGTGGCTTATGACAAAAATGCAAAACATTATAATTTGAGACATAGTCCCCTTAAGTTGACTGTAGGTCAAGTAGTATGGTAAAAAAACTATACGTTGTCCAAAACAGCTGATTATGTATCTTCAAAATTAAATCCAAAATTTGTCAAATGTAGGGTGAAACAAATAATATTTCCAAATGTTTATCAGTTAGTGGACTTTGAATCTAATAAGAACTTGGGAAATGGCATGTAAAAGATATAAAGGTGGACCACTCAGAGTAATAAATTTTTTTAGGTAGAAGAGGTTTTCAGTGTAGAAAGGGAAGAGTTGTAACGGTCACTTCGTGACGTTACAAAATTGGTACATACTTAATGTCCGTTAGCGTGGCTTGAGCCACTATTTTGTTATTGTTATATTCCACAGGTCTGTAGAATTTTCTAGAATATTGTTTTCTTATATCTTTTAGTTGTACAAGGCCGTATCAAGTATTGCATTTTCGTACTTAACCCATTTTGTAATTAATAGTGGAATAGAATAGCATACAAGTTGTTCATGTGGTGATAAGAATAAATGTATTAATCTTACACACAGATGTGATATCTTCTTAATATAAAATTTTTACTTTGTGGTAAGCTGTCGAAAGCAGCAATTGGGTCTGCAAAAGACTACGCAAATTCTAGTTTACGTAAAAAGTTGGCTGGTGCCTAAAATACATTTATAAAAGTGTATACTTTATCCGAAGTACTCGAGATTTTGGTAACTAGAATAAATTATTTCTGGAGGTCTATTATATAGTTGTAAGCAGTGTTGCACTTATAGAAATTCTGGTCGACAGGTGTCGAAAAAAGTAGTTACAGATTCATTGTCTGTGGGAGATTGTTCCAAAGTAATTAATTAACAGAAGGAAGCACCATATTGTGAATGTTTTGTTGTAGATAGTTGAGTAGTAAGAAAATTGAAGAAAACTGGTTACGTACTGATTCAGAATTATTTATTAATTTTTTTTAACCCGTGGTAGCACGGTAAGTTAAACTGGGAAATCTAAAGTGTGTTCACAGTTTATTTTAGGGTTCCTCTATAGGGTGTTATATGAAGGATTTTTCTATCTTATATTCCTGATCATCGGTGTGATTTAATTATATCAGGGGGAGAATCAACACCGAGGAGATATAGAGTACGGTTCTGGAGGCGGTTTAGAAGGCAGTATTAAACGTATGGTACCATGAGTACTGTAATTAGGATATACAAGAGTGCAAAATAAAACATTGAACGACGATAGTCAAACTTGCATAATTATATTTTCCTGGTGCATAAAATTAATATCAAATTAATTATTAAAATATTTGTAAGCCTTGTGACTGAAGTCAAATATTAATTAATTGCAGAGGCGAGGTTTTACCAACGTTGCAAATATTAGTTATCCATAGTGGACTTACTGGAAACTTACGACATATAATTCTGTTGTATTTTTTTTTGCTTCTCAGGTAAACTCCAGAAACGGAAAGTCAAATCGTTCTGTCTTCAGTCTTTGGTAAACAGGTAATTCCTAAAGTATTGTGTTCTTATAATAAATTTTGCTTGAAATATGAACGTGTTGTATGACCATATTCTGGGATTCTGTACTTGCACATAGATACATTGAACTATTTAATTATTGATAATATATAAAATTCTGGTGAAGGATTGATGTGTTCCTATAATTTATTTGTATGCAAGTTATAAATAAATCGGGGGAGGTTTTACACGAGTAAACATAATAAGACCTTGGTTGGTTAAATTGAGTGGTTGAAAGCCAACGGTTTAGTTGCGTTTTAGGGGGTAATCACCCTGGCGCCCATTAATATATTGTTTCCATTAACACTCTTAACCCCGAAAGACCCACGCTCAACAGCTCTTGACTAGCTTGGGGACACTCTAAATGTCACTACTCACTGTATGTCCAGTGTAAAATAAAAACAGTAGTATTATTATTGTTACGGAACGTCATAACTTGCAGCCCCACAATAACTTGACACCTAACATCACTACGGCAGCGTCACACATATCATTGTAGTGGCAACCTTGTGATTCCATGAGTTTTAAATGTGGTGAAATAGCAGATTTATCTGACAAACTATCAATTGGTCCATTAGAAGATATTGTGCAGAAGTGTATTAAACACAAATCAAAAGTTTTATCATTAATGCATAAACATAATGAAAACATTTAAATTATGGATAATTCCAATAAAATTTTTATTTACTTTTGCTGGAGATGCACTGATCTATCGGTACTAGCATATAAGAGGTATTGGCTGATACCATTTCTATTAATTTTTAATTTCAAAATTTTTCTAATTTCAATTATTATATGTAAAGCAATAATAAAAATTTAATTTTTATGATTTTAGAAATACCTTACACTTACTTGTATTTATAATACCGTTACTTATAAATTCAATCCAATTTTCAAAAGTTATAAACTATTATTAGTCGAACATTACACAAGCGAGAAAATGTGAAGTGCATAATATGAAAAATTGCAAACAATTTGAACATTTCTGTAATTCTCTTGACATACCTATAGACTAATGTCTAATTTGAATTTTTCCTGTGGTTTTCAAATTCAAATTATTCAAGTTGAACTGTAAGTTATTATGGAACTGGCATCTGTGACAAAACCTGGTAGTGGTGCATCTTCAACTTTTATTATTTAAGCATTATAGAAACTAGTTTATTATGCAAAATTCTTAATTGATGTTTTCTCGGGTAAGATACTTAGATATTATTGTAATTGTTTTTGCCTAAGTTTGCAGTTATTGAATTTACTAAAAATAAGCAAATTGCCACAATCCCTTCTCAGTGGATCTTGAAACATGACAGAAAGGTATATTGTAAATGACCACAGAATGATCCCTTGAATTATATAACGAAAATGAAAAATTGAAAACCAGAGTGGCCCACATATGAAATTATAGTAATTCCTACATATGGTGAGAAACCTGCCCATGTATGTGTTTATTCTAAAATTTCTTTAACTGTAGATACTTACAGTCAGGCACGTGACAAAGAAAGACGTGTCATTAATTCTTCCGAATCTGAACCAGAACTGGGCAGAGCAAAGCAAAAATTAAAAGATAAATATTCCCAGATATTGGTAATAATATTAGTGATGATGGTAAATAAATCTGTTGTGTTAGCCATCTTTCTAACTGGAAAGTGTGGTGTGTGATAAATTAACTTTACTATTTAATAATGTTATTATTGGGGAGCAGCATAGGTTTTGTGCAGGAAGATCCACTGCCTCAAATCTTCTGGTCTATACCAATTATATCTCTACGGCCTTTGAAGCTGGTCTACAGGTAGATGCTATTTATGGTGATTTTGTTAAAGCCTTCGACTGTGTTAACCATATACTTTTGTTAGAGAAATCGTGTGTCTCAGGAGTTGATGGCACTTTGCTTGACTGGTTTAGAAGTTATCTGTGTGAGAGGGTTCAATTCGTGAAAATTAAAAATTATATTTCTGAAACAATTCGGGTTACGTCAGGTGTACCGCAGGGGTCACATCTAGGGCCGATTCTTTTTTCCATTTTTATTAACGATATTAAATTGGTATTTGAGGGATGTAAGTTTTTACTCTTTGCGGATGACATCAAAATTGTTACTACTATTGCTTCACTGTCATATAGTATTGACTTGCAAAACAACCTAAATAGACTTCAACAGTGGTGTGCTGTGAATGACTTGCAGCTGAATTTACAAAAGTGTTATTGCATGAAATTTTATCATGGTAAATCTCAAATTCAAACATCATATATGTTAAATGGTGTATCCTTGAGAGTTGTTACTGATATCCGTGATCTTGGAGTTCATTTCGATGTGCAACTTACATTTAGGCAACATATTGATGAGATTGTTTCTAAATCTAGAAGAATGCTAGGCCTTATCATGAGATTTTCAGGTGAATTTAGAAATGTTATTACATTTAAAATTTTATATTGCTCATTGGTTAGGTCACACTTGGAATATTGTTCCTGTATTTTGTCATCTAGTTATATGATATACATAAAGAACATTGAATCAATTCAGCATAAATTTTTACGTTTTGCAGCATATAAGTTAGGTATTGCAGTGCACTGTTTTAATTACAATAGTACTGTACAAACTCTAAATATGGTGTCATTGCAAAATAGGCGCATAATTACTGATGTGTGTTTAGTGTTTAAGTTGTTTAATTCTTTTATAGATTGTTCTGAACTATTGCGGTTTTTTAGATTGAATATTTCATTAAGGACATTACGTTCTGCAAATTTTTTGTGTTTCTTTCCACAGGCAAAATTTTAGTTATTTCAGTGCAATTTCAAAGATAAGTCGTGAATTTAATATTCATTGTAAATCTGTAGATATGTTTTGTCAATCATACGAATCATTTAAATACTCATTGAATCAGTTATTCATAATATTTAATTAATACATTGATGTACAATTAGTAACTAGGTAAGGTGTGTTTTATATTATTATTATTACTTTACATTATTTTTTTTCTATAACTAATAGTAGAAAAGCTTGTGTTTAGTTGCAGCATATGTAAAATCAATATGTAAAACATGGGTGTATCTCGTTAATTATCAATAAATAAATCAATAAATAATGTGTTTAGAGTCCGAAGATGCAACCGACCATTTGAGCCCTGTCCCATCATTACATAGTAGCGATGAAGGTTTGTATATTTTATACAAGGTGTTTGTGGACCAACTAATGCTAGCAATAGAAGAGGTTTTAACTTAACAGGAACTGTAAACTTTATTGCAATATCCCTGATAGTTTTAAAGTTATGATTTATTTAAATCTATCTTAGTATTTCCCGAGCATTATTAATTAAAAATTGTTTTATATTACGGGGTTAAGAAATTGTGTTTTATAATAAAAATGTTATTATGATAATTATTAGGCGTGAGTAACATTTTTTATTAGAAAAACACCAATTTTCTTAATCCTTAACATGAAATATACAATAAATGTGAAACTTAAAAAATTTATAATTTAAAGCTATTTTGGATAGGACAACAAAATTTACACACACACATGCACCCACGCATGCACACAAACGCACACACATGCATGCACACATGCACACACATCCACCCCCACACACACCCATCCACACGCATGCATGCATGCGTGCACACACATGCATGCATGCATGCGTGCACACACGCCACACACACACACAGTGTATTTTGTATTCTTTATGTTTAAAGTGTATAGAAAAATATTTCTATTTAATACAGAAATTTACACAATAAATGTAGTCAATATATAGTAGAGTACCACACACTACATTATAGTATAGACTTCCCAAGCAGTAGCATCATGTTAAAAAGTGTCCACTTAAGGAAGAGAAAGTAAAACGGTCATATATGACATATCCATGTAAATAGATTATATGGTTTGTGGACATAACAAATTTTGCTTCAACGCAACTGTTGGGTTATAATAAACATTCAAGACGTGGAATAGGTTTATTAGGGGACATTAATTTTTCTTTTTAATAATATAGATAATGGCATTTATTTGGGTCTTCAATTGCAAATAGGTGTAATGGAGATTGCAAACATCATAACATAGAAATTGGCTTGCAATAGCAAACAATATCAGAAATGAACATGTTAAAAAAGCTTTTGTGGAAATGGAATGCTGTTTTTGAGTAAAATATTGATTTTTAAGGAATGAGAATAGCAAAGCATGAGCAGTTTTTGAAAAATACTGATGGAGCTGCAAAAGTTCACAAATGTTCCAATTGGTTTTATAAGCAAAGTGCAGTCGTCTGAATGGAAATAAAAAGCATTTATCATTTGCCGTTTTTATTCTACAGGGTATTTCACATAGTGTTACCGACGCATTCTGAGCTCACATTACTAACAAAAATAATGAAAAAAGTTCATGTAGACATAGGTTCGGAAATGCTTCGTAGTGAGTAACAATAAGTGAAAATTTCGGCATGATTCCAGGGCAAAGAGTCATACTGAAATTATGGGAATGTAAATTAGGGGGCAAATTTAGTGGTATCTATGGATTATGACATGGAAAAGCGAATTAAATAGGTAATCTTCTGTAAATTACATTTTATTAATAACACTTAACCACATAAAAACGGAGAAATTTCAAAATTAAAACAAAACTTATAGAAAATTTAATTCTCAAAAATATGTAAATTGTGTCAATAAAAAACAAATAATTGTTCATAAAATTTTGGTTTAATTTTGAAATTCCTTTGTTTTCATACGACAAGTATTAGTAATAAAATGTAATTTAAAAAAATGTTCAGTTCTGAAACCTATTATATTCACTTTTCCATGTCAAAATCCATAGATACCACTAAATTTGCGCCCTAATTTACCTTCCCATAATTTCAGTATGACTCTTTGCCCTGGAATCATGACAAAATTATCACTTATCGTTACTCACTACGAAGCATTTCCGAACCTATGTTCACATGAACTTTTTTTATTATTTTTGCTGGTACAATGAGCTCAGAAAGCGCCGGTAACTCTATGCGAAACACCCTGTATATAAAATGTGTACAAACATCTCAAAAATGTTAGACACATAACATGATAAAAATATCACACACATGATGTTTTTGAAATGTTAACAATGAACGTTTAAAAATGTTACCCCAAGTAGCGTTTAATCGATGTTACCATAATGATATTTTAGGTATGTCACCACTAAAACATTTACAAAATGTCACAAATACCATGTTTTAGATAGGTCACTGTTACAACGTAGCATTGTTGTTCTAATTAGGGATGTTTTAAAAAGTGATGTTAATGTGGCGAGACTATCTACATAATAACCATGTTAAATCCACATCCATGCCACTAACGTAAAACATCACATGGGGATGTTAATTAAATATGTCTGCAATGATATTTTGTTTAGTGGGTTCATTGTAACTCAACTGAACTTCGCCCTTTCCACGAAAATTATCTGTATATATAAATACAAGTGTTGGGGAAACTTGGCAGTCACAGGCTGCTTACTTACTCAACTTTACATGTGATTTTTTCAATGCTCCAGCAAACCTCCATTTTATCTCTCATCCGAACGCTGAACATTTTTCAAGCGGACCGTGTCGTGATTTGATCCCGGGACCTTGGGCGTAGTAGTCACACACATACCACTACGCCACGGAGCCCCCACATTCGCAACCACTGAATGTCCGAGAAAAAAGGTAATTAATAATAAATAGGTTATAGAAATAGTAAGGGAATAAAGATATCTGTGAAAAAAATAGGAGAAATAGACGGGTAGAATACGTTCTAAGGCATTTTTGGGGAATAGTATGGGATATATTACAAGCAGAGATAGGGGAAAAGGAGGTAGATGTAGACCTAGGTCAGATAGTGATAGATGCAGATTGTGCAAATTTCAAGGAAATGTGTAGGTTAGTTCAGAATAGAAAACAATGAGAGTACGCGTCTAACCTGTTTCAGGACTGAAGACCTAATGATGATGATATAAATGTAAATGTTACTAATTTGTCTATGTCATGCAAGAAAGCCCTTACTATTATTATTATATGTTAACCTTGAGATTTTTACTGCTACTGTTCATATGTGCGGTCATAAATAAAAAGTATTAAAGGATTTTGCAGTGTGTGATACGGTAAATATTACAGTCCATATAACGTATGTGTTATGATATATATTTTACTGTACACAAAATATGTAAATATCAACATAGTTTCATGAGTATACAACGTACTTATATTTATTTATAGTTAATATTAAATATTTCTTGGAGCAATGGCCTTAACTTTTTTATATTTTTATGGTTTGAGGTTAGATTAGTAATATATTAAAA
This sequence comes from Platerodrilus igneus, assembly GCA_036346225.1. Classification (NCBI taxonomy): domain Eukaryota; kingdom Metazoa; phylum Arthropoda; class Insecta; order Coleoptera; family Lycidae; genus Platerodrilus; species Platerodrilus igneus. The sequence continues at coordinate 5,539,402 of JARFIW010000982.1, read as the reverse complement.
CAGTAATTATTCAAAAATAGTGTGACCCGCATTTATTTGTTAATAATTATTTTTTATACATTTCAGCACAGTTTAAAACATCTTGCGATAGTTTTCCACCAGTGTGTACAGTGCACTGTACCCAAATAAAGTATAAAACTCATAAATGCTACATCGAATAAAATCAGTATGGTACAATTAATATTGTTACATACCTTTTGATGTTCCAGCATTAAAATCAGCATAATCTTTAATAGGAGTTTTAATAATGTCAGGGGTTATAGTTAAACCCGCTGTTGCATTACTCGATTTACTCCAACCATCTTCAGATCCTGGTTTAACTTTCACTGGAATTTCTTCTGATATGTTGCCACTTAATTCCAATTCATTGCCTTTTCTTTTACGCCCATTTGTAGGTATTTCGTCCTTGATTTTCAGAGTGTTCTCTTTGGTCTTATCGGCATTCATAGCTTTTAAGTTTGTCTATATACTATCACGCTTGCCGATCAGGGTAGAAATATTGGTAATTTTAGAGAGTGCTTTATTGCTTCGCATAGATCTTGAAGTCGATCTTGTTATTCTGTACTAATTGTGAAATTAAACGCAAATCCTAGGTAATGGCACTTTTGACACCGGCCAAATAACGCGTGACTAAAGGTTAACATGGTATTCAAATGGTGTACACTGCTCAAACTCGCATGCTTAATATACGTAAACGTCTCAATATTTGAGTTTTCCTCACTTTCATGAACAAAAAATATTTAAACAGTAGATGAATATGCTACAAAACTAATTTCTATAGATAAAATCATAAACGGAACTAATTACCCTGACGCCGCTTATAGAGGGCGTATAATAAGCGTTAAAGTCGTTACCGGGGCGATGTAGCGCCAAATTTAAATTCTTTAGAAATAAAACTACATAATTTTTGAAATACGTATATATTATTACAATATGTAAAATTAGAATGCTACCATTAGTTTATGAGTCATAGGTCGTATATTTTAAATTAAAATGTCTAATCTATCTATTTTACGAATATTACAGACATAGCAATGAGCTTGTCTGGTATACCAATATACGGGACATTAAATAGTTAAAAATAAATTTTATTGACGAACGTTATTGGCTATCTCTTTCGTATCACTTGACCATTCATAGGTAACAATATCTAATATTTCAGAGACATGATATGTCGATACCGAATGCAACAATATTATAGTTATAAATCCTTCTGAATTAGGTTTACAGGGCGATTAAAATTAGAGGAAAAATTTAGAGATTTTTAACAATTTTTTAATTTACAGTTAAAACTCTTGTATTAGCAATACATATAACTAAATGGCAACAAGATGTCGGGTGTTTAATTCCTTTTCGCATAACATACAACCGAAACTAATATTAAATGAAATTTATAAAGTATAAGCAGCAAATTTTAGTTTATTAATTTACAAAGTGTCATTTCCTTTTATATTGGTGGCAATCAACGCTTTAAGTTTAATACAGCTTTATTTTAACACAAACTAAACCATTAATATAAATAGAATAATAATTTTGTTTTATTAATAGTAGAGTAGTGTCGTTATAAACCTAAAGTCAGTCAACTATAGCCACAAATTGAAAGAGTAAGTAAGACGTAAAGAAAGCTGGGCAAATTAAAATCGGAATAGAAGAGAAGTTGGAAACTGCAATCGTGAAAAAAGTAAAACTCCAACATAGATCAATCGCAATACAAAATTAAAGTTGTAATGTGATCAAAAAGATATATCTCCTAGGAGTGCTAAATAGAACACTAATGATTAACAACCGAAAATGTAGAGAAATAACTTTTTTCGCTTTTATTAAACTTTAATTATGTTTACTATAGTCTGTTGTTAAACTAATAGGAGCGAATGAAAAGCATGATTTACACTGTAAAAAGTAGCTAGAAAATATCACTAAATTACATTTGGCGGCAAATTTGAATTGTACTATATTATCGAAAAATATGATTGATATAATAATTTCTAAAACAGAGGGTATGATGGAAAATTCACGAAGCTTTTAAATGTAACTGATAGCAGACTAAATTGCCTGTTAAATAATCTCGTAAAGTGCTTAATATGTTTCAACTTGCAATGAGATTGTTCTCTATATTAATGAATAAAAAATAAATGTGAAATTAGTATTTAATCGTAAACAATATGAAACAATTATAAGTAGTTATTGTTATAAAAATATGGTAAAAACTACAGAAGTGTATTCCCAAATGGTATGGATTACCAAAAATTATCAAGTTGTAGGAAACAACCTCGCGAAGATATCACACTTAGAAGACTGCAATTTTCATTTTCGAATGATGCTGGGTTGGTCCCAAAAATCCACAACGATAAATAACACACTACACATTTTTAATCAGTCCTGATCTAAACTTTCAAAAATACTTTCTGCACCGAGTGAAATAGTCAGAGGTTCCACCAAGTCGTTTATAACTCCATCCGATCTACACATTTTGTCTTCTTTCCTTATCACGTGCTCAATACAGTTGTTCCAATGAATAACCATAACATTGTTAATGGCGTTTATTAACAATTTATCAACATCTAACAACTTGAAAGTGTTGTTTTTGCTTCAATTTCGCTTTTAGTTTATGCCCAAATTAATTCTATTGGATTGAGTTCACAATGATAAGGTGGTATGCATAACACAATTTAATTCCACTGTCTGTGTTGGGAATTTTATTTGCAGGAGCCAACTTAAAATCAGACATTGTAGCAGTGTTTGAATATTTTTGGACGCAATCAAAAGTAGGACAGCTATTGTTTAAAAAGGATTGATCTGAAACAAATGAATCATATTTTCCAAACCAATTGTAAATATTATACAAGCAGCTATAAATTACAATAACCAATCGTATATAAAACTTATAATTATAAAATTTATATTGCTTACTCAAATCGTTGAAAGTATTTTGCCCATTACTATAATTGTAATCGACTGTAATTTGAACCACTTCTTCGCCAGCATTATTAAAGATATTTTCATGACCTTCTATTTGTACCCCTAAAATATTTTTTATTTGTACATCGACATCGGTAATGTCAACTACCTTTGGAATACCACCCCCAATTTATACCTCTTCGGTTTTTCAACAGCAAATTTTCGTTTTGCTGTGTTCTTCAAATTCTCATAATTGTCCCTCAGACTCTTTGCAAAACGTAGAACACCACCGATAGCACTACTAAATTCGGCAGCAATTTGATCCCATGCAGTGTTCTTGTCTTTCCAACTAAGAGTCTTACACTCTATTATAGTCTTATATTTATTCGCCAGATTCATTAGTAATTTCATTTCAGTATGTACAAAATTTGAACACCTTTTATCCTCCATTGTATTATGTCAACTACTTCATCATCATCATTAGGTCTTCAGTCCTGGAACTGGTTAGATGCGTACCATCATTGTTTCCAATTCTGAACTAATCTACACATTTCCCTGAAATTTCCCAGTCTGCATCTATCACTATCTGATCTAGATCTGCATCTACCGCCTTTTTCCTTTCTCTGCTTGTAATATATCTCATACTATTCCCCAAAAATGCCTTGAAACATACTCTGTATTTTTATTTCTCCTATTTTTTACAGATATCCTTGTTCCCCTATATTTCTATAACCTATTTGTTATTAACTTTGTCTGTCCATGCTATCATCCTCATACATCTGAAGCACAGCATTCCAAAAGGCTGCTACCGTTTTTCTGTCTGCTTTTCCTACTGCCCGTATTTCATAGGCATACTGTGCTGTGCTCCATAAATATGTTTTCAACAATTTTCTTCTTGTACTATGTTTGTTGTCTTCCATCATAGGCGCTGTTCTTTCTTGTTAGATGCAGTTCGGTCCCCTTCTATTGTTATACAATTATATACCCTGTTTCTCCAACACTCAGAGGTTGTGAAGGGGGGGTAAGCAGCCTGTGGCTGCCAAGTTCCCCCAGCACTTGAACATTTACCAATTTAATATTTTTCCAATATATTTTTTTGCACATTCAACATAGTTGCAGATATTTCGCAACCAACACCTGAAGTTGTTTATAATAATCATCTGATTTATCTGCGCTTAATTCTTCGTCATTAGGTTTTCCGTGGCAAAACTGTTTGGACACGTACCTGCACTTATTTATATTCTGAGTTAGCCTACCCAGTTCACCGAGATTCAGTGAAGAGGGTTAAGTAGCCTGTGCCTGCCAAAATCCCCAACACTTAGACAATTGTCGAATTAAGAGTTTTCCAGTAAATCCTTTCATACAATTAACGTTATTCGAGAATATTGCCCAACTAATACTTGTAGTTGCTTATAAAAATCATCATGTTTAAGTATAGTAATTTTTTTCGTTATTAGTTTATCCACCTTGGGACTGGTTGGATGTATATCTCTATTGATTTCTATTCTGAACTAGCCTACACATTTCCCTAAAATTACTACAGCCTACATCTTTCACTATCTGTGAGCAGTAGTCTGATCTAGGTCTACCTCTACTTCTCTTTTTTCCTATCTTTGCTTCTAATATATTTTGCACTATTCCCTCATGCCGTAGTATGTGGCCTATCATCCTATCTCTCCTATTTTTTACTGTTTTCCACATATTTCTTTGTTTCCCTATCATTTTTAGTACCTCTTTGTTCCTAACTTAATCTGTCCATGATATCTTCATCATACGTCTGTACACCACACTTCAAAGACTTCTACCTTTTTCTTGTATGCTTCTCCTACTGTCCAAGTTTCACAGCCGTACAGTGCTGTGCTCCACACATATGTTTTAAGCAATCTTTTCCATGTTTCTATGTTTGTTGTCTTTGAACACAGTAGTTGCTTTTTCTTGTTAAATGTAGCACGACCTTGTGCTAATCTTTGTTTTATATCTTTTACGCTTTTCCCATCTTGCGTTACTTGGCTTTCTAGATCCAGAAATCCTTAACCTCTTGTAAGTTCGTGTTACATATTTGTATTCTTGTTTTTGATTTATTTTCTCCTCATTTGCATACTAGTACTTTAGTTTTAGTTTTGTTAATTTTCATACCGTATCTCTCTGTTAGAACTGTTTTCTTTTCATTAAGAGCAGCTTCTAACTCTTCCTTGCTAGATGCTAATACCGCTATATCATCTGCAAATCTAAGCATATCAATTTTTGTCCCTGCTTAGTAATTCCAAATGTCTTCCTGCATTTGACTGTATTCATTGACTCTTCAATGTACAAGTTAAAAATTAATGGGGATAGAGCACACCCTGTCTCACCCCTTTCCTAATGTTTAGTTCTCTACGTTCCTGCTCTATTTCTATTACTGCTGTTTGCTCTTTGTATAAGCTATATACTATTCGTCTATCCCTAAACTCATTCCACTTCTTTGAGTATTTTGAACATTTTTTTCCATTTTACATTGTCGAATGTTTTTGCAGATTTACAAACCCTATATACACGCTTTCCTTTTTTTCTATTGTTTTCTCCATTATCTCTCTCAGAACTAAAATAGCCTCCCGTGTTTCCCTGTTTCGCCTAAACCCATATTGGTCTTCTCCTAGTACTTCTTTAGCTCGTTTTTCCATTCGTCTTTGAACAATTCTTGTTAATATTTTTGATACCTGTGCTGTCAAACTTATTGTTTTAAAATTTCCACATCTATCCGCGCCTTCCTTTTTATTATAGTTACTATGATGTTACGTTTGAAATCTTGGGGTATCCCGCCTGTCTTATACATATAACTTACAAGTTGAAAAAGACATTCTGTTACTGCTTGTCCAGCGGCATTTAGAATTCCGGCTTGCACTTTATCTGTACCCTTATCATTTGTCAGACCCTTTAGTGCTAATTCAAACTCATCTCTAAGTATAGGATATCCCTGCATATAAATTCCTATATATTCTTGCCACCTACCCACTTTCTCTACATTTTCTATAATGACGTTTCCTCCCGCGTCCCTTATATTTTTTGTTATGCGGTTTTATATCTTTAAAATTGATTCTAATTAGTTTGTATGCTTTATCTGTCTTTCTTACTTCCATCTTAGTTTGTACCTTTTTGCACTTTTCATCAATCCATTGTTCTTCAGCTTTCTTGCAAATGCGAATAATTTTCTATTTTATGGTTTTGTATCTCTGTTTCCGGTTTCGTCTGATTTATTTTTGTATTTTCGTCTTTCTTCTATTAAATTCAGGATATTCTTTGTTATCCATGGTTTCTTATTTTCTTTTTGTGTATACCCCAGAGAACCTCTGGCCGCCATATCTAGGCTAGATTTAATGTTATTTCATTCTGTTTCTACTTTCTACTTTCTTGATATCTTTCAGCAATTCATTTGACTTTTTTTTGAATCTTTCTTGAATATCTTTATCTCTTAGTTTCTCTAAGTCAAAGTGCCTCTTTCCGTTTCTTTTTTCTAATTTTTAAATTTAAGTGCAGCTTTCATAATTACGATGTTGTGGTCAGTGTCTATATCTGCTTCTGGGTAGCTTCTACAGTCTTTTACTTGATTCCTAAACTGTTGTCTAACAAAAATGTAATCTATTTGATATCTTTCTATATCTCCTGGCATCTTCCATGTATATCGTAAGTAGACCATTTAGTGACGAATCACCGCAACATTTGCACCAGCATCCACATTTGCACCCACATCTGGACCAAAAAGTTTTCTTCGACTAACCATTTTTCATCTTTCGAGATAAACCTATCTTAAATTTTTCATCTTTTGAGATAAATGAGCATCCACATTTCCACACACGAGTTAAACCTATTTTTAAGATTTTTTACCGCTAACATTCTGGACCAAATAGTTTTCTTCGACTAACCTTTTTTCATCTTTTGAGATAAACCTATCTTGTTTGGTATCAATTAATATTAGAATTTTCTCAGCTACCCGAATCTTTAGGAACTTTTTAGATAGCATCATACCCCAGGGAGCTACCCCAATTTTAAGATTTCTTACCTGTAGCGACTTTTGAGCGTTCTTATAAATTTTTTTAGTCATGCGATACATCTTCTTAGTCTAAAATTTTACGCACATCCCGAATCTGTAAACAGATTTGAAATCGGACCACGCCCTGCAAAATTACACATATACCCTCTGCGAGATAAATCTTTCTCCACATTTCCACCCACGAGATAAACCTAACTTGCTTGGAATCAATCAATATTAGAATTTTCTCAGCTACGCAAATCTCTTTAAATTTTTTAGATAGCTCCATCCCCCAGAGAGCTACCCCCATTTTAAGATTTTTTTTTGCTGGTAGCGATTTCTGACGGTCCTTATAAATTTTTTATACATGCAATACATCTTGTTAGTCTAGAATTTTATGTAGAATCCAAATCTGTAAACAGATTTAAAAAAGGCCACCCCTTACCATTTTACACACACCCTCTAAATTATAAATTTCCTGCGGCTCATACCTAAAAGAAAATCTAAAAACAATTCTTAAAACTTTTTATTACAAACAATTTTTACTAATACAGTTTAAATTTGTAAACCACATTTCTAAATACATATTTACAATTTCTTATTCTTAACCTAGAGCTCATATCGGCTTATACTTATTAATATTTATTTCTAAATAGAGCACCTTTTCCAAAGACCAACCGGACCCGCATGTTTCAAATTCCTCTGATTTTGTTCTTATGGTTTCGCTTAAGACCTCGTACATATTTTCCAGATTACTAGAAGACGCTATAACCACATTTTTTGTGTTAAAGGATTTCACATCGGTAGCCTCTTCCCCCATTTTGATGTAAACGCCGTAGAGTTCGCAATAGACTTTTACTGCTGTATGTTGTATTCTTTTTTCATTTATTAATCGAATAAATCGCTCTTTCTGCTTCCAAAGAAACTCGGGCACTCCATCGTCGACACAGGCATTCTTTATGCGATAGCTAGCCATACGGTTGTTAAACGCTGTGCTAACCATTTCTACACAATCGTCGCTAGTAGCGGTAACTGATGCATTTTTATGTCTGTTGCTTCTCAAGTGTGCGGCATAGGTAGTCTTTTCCATTTCGAAATCGCATACTTTACACATAATTCGTGGTTGTTTCGTACAAGGCCCTTTAACAGCTGGCAGAGCTGAACGTTTACGGCCTAATGACATACCGTGCTGTTTTTCCTTGTGTCGCTGTAAGTTGCCCATTCTCGTAAAAGCGATACCGCAAGACCCACAGTTTAAGTACTTTGCTGCGGACGGATGTATAAGCAACCGTAGACGATGTTACACCACGACATTTGTTCTGGTGCCGTATGAGCATTTTTCCAGGTATAGGAAGCACCGCAAGAGTTGCACTCAAAACGTTCGCAGATACCATTTTAGTACAAAACAAAATCCGCACTATAGCACTTTGGTTAAACTTGTAAGCGAACTAACTTATAACTAAAGAGTTTACTCTTGCGCACCTGCTTTATGTACCCTATAGAATGCAAACCGAAGGTTTCCGAAGACACCCGAACGAAGTTGAGGATTCAGCGGGGAACTAAATGACGTCATAATCCTTGCTGCTCGTCCAATACATTTAGCGCCAATGCATGCACCTGGGTCGCATCGTCGATGGTGCGAATGCCGTTAGTAGAAACATCGGAAACGTCTTCCATGTTATACGGATCGCGTGCATATTAAAAATCCAAAAGGGTGATATAACACGCACACAAATTGTCTGCAAGTCGTGCTGTAGAAGATGCAGTGCTACTATAACCAAAAACTTAATAAAAACACTTTAAACCATTACTAAGGAAATACCAACTTGTTGTCTACAGGATACTTACTAATAAAGCAATTTAATTTTAAATAACTTTTACGTCATATTTTAGGAAATGGTGGGCTTGAATATTTTCTAAATGAATCACCGAGCGAAAGTATATGCTTAGCAGAATTAAAATTAACCATTAATTTCCCATTTTTACGACCATAGTTAATTATAGATTAAAATTTAATTTGTACACGTTCGAGCTTCTCGTAAACTAACATATTTTATAGCAACAATGCGCTGTATAATACATGCATACCCCTTCGCCGCGCTACTGCTATTCTTGTAATTGCTAGAAAAAGTCACTCTCCTTTTTACTGTTAGGACCGATGCAAAGCACCATTTTTTTTTTATACTTTCTATAACACATCGCGCACTTTTTCGTCTGATGATTAAATTTTGCTTCTGTAGGCTTTTACACTTTCGCATAGCGGTCGACCGCACGTAATGATTTCTAGAACCGGTAAGTACTTGATATCGTCCAAATAGAGAATTAGATGCTCGATGTCTGTCAACTTCCAATTCCCTCGTAAAAGGTAGAAAAAACTCAGTCAATCATCCATCTAACTTAAACTTCGACCCGCTCCTGTTCTGATAATTTACAAACATTTTTCAAACGACAATGGGCCGAGAATTTTTAAACCTCCGGGGGATCTTTAAGTCGTGATCAATTACACATCCGAGCTACGCGTAAACTAACATATTTTGCAGCAACTGTGCACTATATAATACATGCATACCCCTTCTCTGCGCTACTGCTATTCTTGTAGTTGCTTGAAAAAGTCAGTCGCCCTTTTTACGGGTAGGGCCGCTAAAAAGCAGCATTCCATACTTTCTTTATAAGTGTAGCACATCGCGCACTTTTTGTCGGATAATTAAATTTTGTTTATGTAGGCCTTTACACTTTCGCTTATTTAAACATCTAATACGATCAATTAACCACTTTCGCTTATTCTAACAGGAACCACCATACATTCCGCCACACCGTTCTTTTTGATTCCAACGATCCTATGGGATTCCGCACGCTAACACCCGACGTATCTTTTCTACTATTTGTTAAACAAAAACTACCGGCATCGCTATTGTGAACGTAAACAGATGTTTGTGGATGTGTACGAGAATATGTAACCATATACATTAACCAGTCTAAGCTATTTTATTTAGTCCACGAAAACTACTATTTTTCTAAACCATAATTAATAATCGTCTTTATAGGTTCCACATTTCTACCGTTACCCAATGACTGGTGCTACGTACATGGAAACTTTAATTTCTTATTGGAGAGAATTTTTATTCTCCCGCGCACTGCTGCGTAGTTGCATGCCTACCCTTTTGGAGGTATATGCTCGTTATAGGTTGTAAGACCCTCGGTTTTATAACTACAATTCGTGAGACCCTTTAATCTTTTAATCGTATCTTTCTCGCCTACAATACAGTAGGACTTAACATTACTACCAACAAATTCTAATACTAGACCCCCATTAAATACGTCTTTAATTTTCCTACAACTTTTTGTTGACAAGTGTTATATTGTATTTATTATACGCAGGGTAGTCACTCTTTTAAGATAAATATATTTTGCTAGGTATCAACTAATATTAAATTTTTCTAGGGACCCCAAATCTGTAAATAGATTTTAAATAGGACCACCCATACAAAGTTATGCGTTTTAAAGACCCAAATCACTAATTTTGCTCATCTTTATTTAACACCATTTTTAAAACCTTTTCGCTACCCAAGACATATGCCTTAGCCAACCATCTCCCGAGAAATCTAAAACCGCCGTGCCCCGCGAATACCACGTGGAGATAACACGTATACTCTGTCAACCAGGAAGCCGGAAGGATTTGGAAGGTGGTAGAAGAACTTAAAAATTATGGAATCTTAAAACTAATATATATAATAGATTTACAAAATCCATACAAATATAAACAACTATCTTATATCTTTACACCCCCATGCGTAGATTGTTGTACTATTAGGAATTATGTACCATTTGTCATCTTCCCTCGATAAACTAATTTTATTAATAAACTGCGTATGCAAATCGTATTCTTTTACTCCGGGTACATACGCAGGCAAGTACTCGATACCATCCAAATAAAGAATTGGATGCTTGGTGACTGTTAACATCCGCTTCCCTCGTGTACGCCCAGACACATCCCAGCCCATGAGCACCCCTGCGCATGCACACCCCTGCCCATGCGCACCCCTGCGCGTACGCACCCCTGCCCATGCTCGCTGCCCATGCGCACCCCTCTCTGTGCGAGTGCTATTTCGGGGTAACGTCACAGCCTTTTATAAATAAAGAACAATGTTATATACTATTATAAAATGTTTATTCTAACATTATACATAACAAATTTAAAAATATTTAATGCCAAGCATGGAGTCATTTAAACTTAATTTTAATACAAAGTTATACACAGAAGACAGTCCTTTCTTTATGTTTGTTTGCAGTGGTTTTAATTTTATCTAATTTTATTATTCGCAGCTTAAAATTTAAATCGACACCCAAGTCTTCTATCTCCTTTTCTAACCAATAGTTTGATACATAAAGACCGTCTAGGTTTTCGAATTGTAAAATGTACCGAAGTTTGCCTCTATATTTAAAGTCTTTGATTCCGCCGACAACCAGATCCATTCCTTCGTGTAATTCTTGCAGCTTGTGACAATCTTTTAATCGCAGTTTTCCCACTATATCCTGCATACGTATCCTGTTAGCTTGATCGACTTCTTCTTGTCGGTATTGAGGAAATCCTTTTCTCCCACACACCGTTGTGTAGTTGCATATCCACCACTTTTGGGAATATATGGTTGTTATAGGTTGTAAGACCCTCGGTTTTAAATGATCCGAAAGGTTCTTTACTAGGCAAATATACAATGTTTAGCGGAACCCTTTGCGTGTGGTGTACGCCAAGGTTACGAAACCCGCATTCCTTAGTTCGTCTTTGTTATCTGTCATTTTGATAAATACGTTTTAGAATAACCTTTTAAAAGTATACGGATTTAGTACCATCCTTTTCTGCAAGAACACCTACATAACTAAAAGAGTCTTTCTTACTAACCGCAAATGCATACAGCTTGTACAACCCGGATGTATCTAAGTCAGTCCATCGACACATAAAATAATCTTTTAATTCTTCTTCATTTTCTCTAATAAGATGTTCTTTGTCTAACACATCTTTGTATTGTTCGCGTATTGTCGCAGTGTTTTCCATGTAGTCCAATTTTCGCCTTTTTGCATCCATTTCCTCTAATTCCAGTTGTCTTTTCCTTCCACTTACAGCGTATGGCATGCATAATGGGACAATTTCCTTTAGCGTAAACGGATAGAGTTTACTACCAATATTTGCGCGTTGTCGTACAACCTCTGGGCGAATGTTAGGTGTATTTATCAATCCCAATTCCGAAATGACTATTTCTTTTGGAATTGTAGAATATGGTGTTGCAGATTGTGTAAAATATGTACTACCTGCTTTAATGTAGCACTTGTGTCAGATTTTTATGTTATCTTGGCTGTCTTCCTCCTCTACTATCTCCAAATAATTTACGGGTAAATAGTTAAAACTAAAAGCCGAAAGCATATACTTTATCAATGTTTCCCTTTCTTTTGGTTTTTCGGACAACTTAATTTGCAAGCCCGTCAATTTTTTTGTATTACCATTACCCCAATACACGTACTGTAGCAGGTTATTATACACTAAACAGCAGCTATTTTGTAGCTTGTCCGATAGCTTACTCCACATTTTGGCAAGTGGTACCGAGTACATTGGCGCCTTTAGGAAGTATAACTTACTATCTTCCAATAACGTTAAACAGTCTTTTAAGGGATTATACACCCGTTCCGCACTGGCATAGCTTCCAATTGCACAATTGTATATTGTCGCTTCCAATCGCGTAATACCATGTTCTTTAGCCAAAGTAGACGCAAATGTTTCCCTTAAACGTACATCTGGACAACGTAAAAATCTAGTACATGATTGCCAAGTTGTTTATTAACACCAGGACTTGTTATATGACACACAAATTTGTTGTATATCTTAATTCTTGCATTGGTTGTTAGCCATGTTAAACAATCAATTCCTACAGTTTTATCGTTGTCAACTATAATATTACACTTTTCTTCGTATTCGCCCTTATAGCAAAAGTTATGGTTTGTAGTTAAATAATTACACATCTCCATCTTGCTAAATATACCCGCAAAATCTTGGGTTACATCCATGTCAAAAAGATAGAAATAATCTTTTTCGAGTTCGTCTAATATATCTGGTAGTTCCTCCAATAAAGTTTCCAACTTAGCATCTGCTAGTTCCACTTTGTATGGAACACAAATAGGATTTTGGAATTTTTTATTAATGCAATCGAGGTCTTCTTTTCCGATAGTTTCTTTTACTCTCTGACCCATCTTGTTAGGGCTTCCAGAGAAAACGGATGCTTAGCTTTAACACCATGCCTAGCGGAAACAAATCGGTCAAACTTTCTTCGTAGATAGCTGTTAAATGCACCACAAATTTCTTTTTTTAGGATAAACATCCTTTTGTTTGCAGATGTTTGTTCGGCGTCAGAAAAGTCGCAAATTTTAACCAACATTATATTGTCACAAAATGGTTCTGTAATTGGTGTGTGTAGTCCACCAGTCAGCATCTGCTCGCCTTCGACATAACAAATATTACCAATATCTGTTACCAGATTATTGTTGCACATATTTTCTGTCAACAGCCATAATCCAAATCGCTCATTTGTCGGTTTCACTTTATTCCCAAGAAGTTGAGAAACGTTAATCACCTTGGAGACGCTCATGTTTACCGTTCTAGCTACTATCGAATACTAAATTGAATACGAAAAAATTGTTCTCTTATGTATTCTACAGAGTGGGGACGTATATTGCCGAAGATAGTCGAATATGTTGTTATCCGACCTAAGCCGACAGGGATGCGCATCGACATATATCCGGATATATGTAGGATGTTAAGTTAGGGTGAAATTGCCCCATAGGGGCAATTTCACCCTCACATGACCATATGACCACATGACCACATGACCATATGACCACATGACCATATGACCACATGACCACATAACCATATGACCTAATTGCTTTTTAATGAGTTTTCTCATTAAAAACCCATTAGCACTAATTGCTTTTTGATGAGTTTTTCCATTAAAAACCAAGTGTGGACCTAGGTTAGATAAAAGGAAAAATTAATAGGTTAGGTCAGCGCCGCGGCGCTGACCTAACCTATTAATTTTTCCTTTTAGTGTATAATAACCTGCTACAGTACGTGTATTGGGGTAATGGTAATACAAAGAAATTGACGGGCTTGCAAATTAAGTTATCCGAAAAAACCAAAAGAAAGGGAAACGTTGATAAAGTATATGCTTTCGGCTTTTAGTTTTAACTATTTACCCGTAAATTATTTGGAGATAGTAGAGGAGGAAGACAGCCAAGATAAAATAAAAATCTTACACAAGTGCTACATTAAAGCAGGTAGTACACATTTTACACAATCTGCAACACCATATTCTACAATTCCAAAAGAAATAGTCATTTCGGAATTGGGATTGATAAATACACCTAACATTCGCCCAGAGGTTGTACGACAACGCGCAAATATTGGTAGTTAACTCTATCCGTTTACGCTAAAGGAAATTGTCCCATTATGCAT